>APFE031607602.1:38159-187527 GCA_000404065.3 Pinus taeda
TTTATTTTAATTTTATAACCTATGATAAAATTGTATTTTTGGATCATCTAACATTCCCCCCTATGATCCAAAGATACATTACAACAGATACCAAATCTGGATGCTGAAGAAACTCAAATCTGAAGAGAACATGAATCAGCTGCATGCTTGATTCATCTCTGAAGGATGCTTGACAACTCCATCATGTGCCAAGCCGCAAAAGGATCCAACTGTCCTTTGCTTGAAAACAGCATCCGGTGTCCACTGACACATTTTGATGATGATTGCCCACTGGCTGAAGATGTCGAAAAAACAACTCAATGTTGCTTTTTCTATGATGAAAGCTGCTCACTGCTGCTTTGGCTGTCGATCGCCCACTGGCGAATTTGCTGATGCTCACTGCTGATGAAAGATGCCCACTGGCTGATGAAGATGCCCACTGGCTGATGAAGAGGCCCACTGGCTGCTTCACTGATGTTGTCGAGACTTTCAGTCTGACAACCACTTGTCAATTTCATTGACATTTTCCCCCCTTTGTTAGCTGAAAGGAGAGACACTCTTCTCCAAAATATATTTGAACTCCCCCCCTTCAGGTGTAGGAGAGTTTCACTGTCGTACTCCCTCATTCAACTGCATGAGAGTACCATCATCGATTCACTGCTGGCTGCACGATGTGTGAATGTAGTCGGTTGTAGAACTGAGACAACCGTTTGACTATGGATGACCATTCCCAAGGATCAATCCATGCATAATGGATCTTCAATCTGCCTGATTTATGTTGGTTGCGACATTTAGCTGAGGAATGATTGGGCTTGCCACAATGGCAACAAGGTTGGAGATCAAAACACTGATCTGCCACATGGCCTGTTCTATGACAATGAGAACATTTCCGTTGCACATCAACTTCAGGTTGCGTGCAATTCTGTTTGTCGACAACTTTCTCAGAACCTACTGAGGTGAGTGGTTCAAGAAATCCTGCACTCACGAACTTAATGGGCTTGGAATAATCTGGGATATGTAAGTTGGTGTCCTCAGGGACATATCCTAAGCCTCGTCTGTTTTTGTTATTGTGAATTTCTTCCCAGGGCTTGATGATGGGCTTGGAAGAAATTTGAAGTTGATCATGAACAACTTCGACACTTGAAGTTGTTGGGATGAATGACTTATCATCTGGATGGTTCAAAGACTTGAAAGTATTACTCTTTTCTTGCAATTCATTCCTTTGAAGGTGGGACTCAAGCTGAAGAAACTCAATGGTTTCATGCGTTTGCTGTAGATGCCGTGAAATATCAGCAAGAGTTTCTTTGCTGACGTGCACCATGTCTTCATCATTGGAGATGAGCAAACTTTGAAGAATGCTTAACAATTAAATATGCTGCGCCATGCTTACTTGAAGTCAGGCTCGCTTGTAGAAGATGTCGTACTTTGAACTATTTCACTTGACGGACAAGCTCTCTTGAATGTGACTTGAATGGCACGCTCGCTTGAGTTGTTGTTGATTGCACTTGCTAGAGTTGTAAAAATTTTCTCGCTTAAACTCTGGAATTCACGCTCGCTTGATGACGATCGCGTTTGTTTAAGCGCTCATTTGACTTGCTTGATGTATTCACATTCACTTGAAGGAATAGCCACGCTCGCTTGATGTCGATTTCGACTTGATTGATTTTACTTGTTTGATGATTACTGCAATAAACTTCACTCTGGCTCGCTTGATGTGTTGATTTTTGCACTGAATTAAGGCAATGTGGTTGAATGAATAATCACGCTCACTTGCAGGAGATGTAAATTGTTACTTGTTTTCTTTAGAGTTAAAATTCTTGCATTCAGTTGATTTTGCTTTGAAGGAAGGGTGTCGAAAACTGTCGAAAATGCACCCAAAAAAAAAAACTTACAATGATTTCAATGATCCACTACAATGAATTCAATTTGACTCAATTCAAGACTTGGGTGTCGGTTTCAACCGAGAATGCACCCTTACAATTCAATGTGATTTGAGTTTGATTACCAAGTTCTTAAATTTGTTTGCAAGAATGTTGATGTAGACTTTGCTTTGAAATACTGAAGATTACAAATTCATTAACTTGATTGAATTTGCTTGTTGAAGTAGAACGTCGTTGTTGAAAACTTTGATTATTTGTTGTAGTGACGCAAATGCATGTGTTGAGCTTAATTAACCTTCCTTGCAGCTATTTCGATATAGGTGTTGTGCTTGCTGGCATTGCATGTTATGTGTGCATGAAATGAAATCATTTAGGTGTCAAAACTAGACACAAATCATAAGCAAAAAACATGAAGCATGCACCATCATCAACACACTCTTTGTGTACCTAAGATCCCCTTATTCAATTTCGGGCGGATCTAGGACACATCAACACAAAAATGATTTCTTTATTAATCACTGGAGTACATTTGAAGCAATGATAATGCCAAGTTGACAACCCTTTGAAACAATTTGCTGTCAAAATCTGAATGGAGAGTGACACAATCTTTCTCAAAGTAAGACAAGACTTTGAGTTACAAATCACACCAAATACTATGCACCTTATTACTCCAAAAATTTCAAAATATACTCCTTATCTCTCCAAAATTACAAAACACTTATGACTCCAAAATATTACAAAACAAAATTCACCTTATTGCTCCATACAATCACTTTAAGCAAAAGGTTGGAAGCATACAAGGCTCTTGCAATGTGGATTTTGCATCAGTTAAAATTTTTAATTGCCTCTGTTAACCATGGTTAAATCGCACTACAACACAAGTAATATTATCTGCACTGCCTTTTCGATATGCTGCCTCTGTAATCATTGCAACTGCATCCCGGTTAGAAACAACATCCCACAATCCATCACTTGCAAGAATAAGAAATTCAACATTTTCATCAGCGACCTCTTCCTGAATCTCTGGCTCAGCTACAACATACTGCTTTAAATATTGTATTCAGCTGAAATATTTTGAAATAGTGAGATATTTCAATAGGCCCTTCTCGAAGTAGCTACTGTGTTGTGCTCATGGTTATACAAAGCATCTCAATCAAAGAGAACACGACTGAAACTTAGAGAAAATATCCAAAACAACACTGAAGGAAATTTATAGGAGTGGTAAGGTCAGTGCCGTAGTTATGCCGATCGCAATGGCGTGCCCAGCTGCCACACTTCTGATGCATAATGGCTCCAATTCCACAGTGCCAAATGCAGATATTGATGCGTTGGCGACAATCAAACAAAAAAGAAGCTGTAGGACTTCGTTTTATCCAGTTATGTAACCAACAAAACCAAAAAGACGGATGTGGATTGAAACTTGTACCCAAAAAACTCAGTCACCTGTTTAATAGAGTGTCCGAAACTTGAACTTGAATCCAAGAAAAACCCCTGGAAGCCTTAACCCTTTATAGAATAAACCAAGAAATGGGAGAATGTATGCCTCACCTGAAACTCTGTTTGAATGTCGCCAAAAACTACGATTTTGGCAGATGCGGATTTTGTCCGACACCTAAGGGTAGCCTCTTCCGAAATTTGTAACAGTCGCTGAGAGTATCAACATAGATTTGCCACTATCACATAATCCAGCGCTCCAAGGTTCATGGAACTAATGCCTGAAGATCGGCATTCCACTTTAAAAAATTGGGCATCGGTGGTCTTGCTGAACAATTCCAGAACATATTTCGCGCAGAGCATTTGCATCTCAGGTTCGTCCGCCACATGTCAGAAACTAACAGATTTGCAAGACTGCTGGTAGCTTCCAAGGTCCCGAGGTCAATTCGAATAACGCTCTTACTCCCAAAGAGCAAACCATTAGCTCTGATACCACATATTGAAACAGAAGTGTCCTCAGACACATAATTCTATTAATCAGAAAAATATAATTACATGATTGATTTGCAAGAGCTTACACCCGAACTTAACAAACACTCTTGCAATGAGCTATTTATAAGCTCCATGTCCTAACTACCTCTAATTTATGGATCACTTATTAAATAACAAGTGTCCATTTACATTAAATGCTATTCAAACCAACTAGCTAACTAATCTCCTAAAATAGAGCCTAAGATACGACACATTTGGAGAGTCATATCTAGTATACACAATATGCTAATTCTAAAAGTCCTCCATTAAATAATAAAACATTCTAGAATAATAATTATTAATTTAATATCTTAAATTAATAATTATTTTATTCTAATTTTATAACCTATGATAAAATTGTATTTTTGGATCATCTAACAATTATTGGTTTTGAAATATGCTTATCATTACTATATGTGTTTGTATTTTAACCTTGTTCATCCATTTATTTATTTTTATTTTATTTTATTTTATCAGAGGAGAGGACACTGGAGTAGAGATAATGCACAAGGGGGAGTTTGCAATTTTTTGTTTGTTGTTGTCTACATGTTTTGTTTTTGTTGAGTTTGAGAATGGGAATGCTTTGTGTTATACTCGTTTTTTCATTTCTTGTAGTTTGGTCTTGGTTTCAGTTGCAGGCAGAGAAAGAAAGAGATGAGATAGAGGTTATTATTCATAAGTGAAGGTGAATCACCTTAATGATACACAATGCACTTCATTAACAATTATCTTTTGCTCATTCGTGACCCCATTTGCTTGCTTTTCAATTTATTATATGTTTTATATGTGGCATCATACTTAACTATATTGATATGATTTGTGTAGTGAATGACAACAGTTGTAAAGTTTATGAAGGTCGAGTGGTGAAGATACCATAGACATGCTACAAACACAGCACAAACGATAGGTAAGCCATATTTTTTCCTACATAATAATTATTGTGCTTTAATGCACCAAAATATTTGTTGTTTGCACAACAATTGATTCTTTTGTCATGGCTTCAAGGTACCCTTCAACCAATCAACCATCATGCTAACACACAACACTACCTCTTTGTGGACCCTAGTATTTGGGGTGTTCAATATGTTTATATATGCCTAGATTCCTTTTCTGAAAAATTTAATTCTTATGAAAACATTGTTTGTATTATTCCTAGTAGAAGTATAGCTAGTTTAGAAAATTTATATCTTTTTGAGATAAGGTGGGGAATATAACTAGACTTGAACTAGTTTCCATGACAATTTCATTCCTTCAAAATCTCTAGTTAAACATTTATTAGAAATCAAATACTTTTTTGTGTATCTATTGCAGATGGCTTCTTCCAGTGAACATGAATACATGAAATACAAAATGGACTCTCCCATTCTATATAACAATCTCAAAGAAAGGTGTGCTTGTTATTACGATTAATTATTGCATTTGACTCTCTAGTTTAATTTATATAACAATTCTAATATCTTATTTTATACCTGTTGTAGATGGCTTGTTCTAATGAGCACGAGCAAGTGGAATACAAAAGAGAGTGTCCATCATTATAAAAAAAACTCTAGGGAAGTTGTGTTTCCTATTATGAATAATTATTTATTTTGAAATTTTCTTACCATTACTATTTGTGTGTATTTTTACCTTATTCAACCACTGTTTTTCCTTTAAACACAAGAGAGCACATTGGAGGAGATATGATGTGCAGAAGGGATGTTTGCAGTTCTTTTGTTGTTCTTGTCTGGATGTTTTCTTGAGTTGAGTTTGAGCATGGCCATGCTTTGTGTTGTACTGATTTTTCTTTGCTTTTTTTTGTCGATTTTTGTAGTTTGGTCTTGGCTTCGTTTGTTGGGTATCTTTTACATGCTTTCCTTTTTTTTTTTCTTTTTTTCTTTTTTTTTTAAATGTTTTTTGTAGTTTGGCCTTGATTTCATTTGTTAGACGTGGAAAAGGAAACAAAGGAAGCATATAGAGAAAATTGAGGTTATTGTTCGTAAATGAAGGTGAGTCAACATAGCTATATGCAATGCACTTTATTTAAAAGTATCTTTTGCTAATTTGTGGTACCATTTGTTAGCTATTATATTTATTATTTGTCTTATCTATGCTCTTATAATCACATATATTGATCTTCTTTATATAGTGAACAACTGCAATTGTACAGTCTACAAAGGTCAAGTTGTGAAGATGCAGTAGACATTCTACCAACGTGGCACACTTGATGGGTGAGGCATACTTTTCTCCTTCAAAATACTATTTTCATTTAATACACTGAAATATTTGTTGTTTGCACTATAGGATTTATCATTTTATTCATGGTTTCCAGGTATTCATGGGTGTTAGATTCAAGTTTTTTCTCTAGATTTTCCCTATAACTTTGATATGAAAGAAATGAAAAAGTTATACTAGGGTTCAGATGTTTAGGGCTTATTGTTCATGATTTTCATTGCTATAATATTAGTGATAGGAGGGTAGGTATGTGCATGGTTAATTTATTGCTCTTTATATTTGTTCTTTAAGATCTTGTGGTATATTTTTGATCTCATATATAATAGTACTTTCTGTAGTCACTGGTTACAACTATAGTGGATGGGACGGTCAAATGGAGAAGATACCTTAGGCAGTGTAGATGGAGCACAACAGAGGAGTGAGTTATGTTGTTTTCCAACACAATAATGCTATTATTATTCACTTGCTTGATGTTTTCTCCTTCTAGCATTGTTCTTAAGTACTAGAACTCAATTACTGGTTTGACATATACATCAAAAGTTATGTTTAAATTTATATGCTTTCTTACTGCACATGACATGCAAACCCCCACACAACGTGCCTGTTGCCACACAATCTAGCAGAGGTCCTAGGAAGGGTATCCAAGGGACAACCGCTAGACCAAATGAGAACGATGAAACAAAGACCTACTGTCACCTAAGTCAGTGTCCCCTGCTCTTTATGGACTTTCACCAATGGGAGGAGTCTCGATATAAAGGAAATCACTTGAATGATAAGGTCAATGGCAAGGTATGATGTGATTCCCAAGCCCCATTCAAAGGTGAGATTCAAATAATGTCTCAATGCTTCAAAAAGATTAATGGATCTCCAAGAAAGGCTTATGAGGAGACCTAGACCTAGGAGAAGAAGTTATTAAATTGCAAGGGATACTCCTAGACCTAAGGCTTCCTAAGTAGGCAAGACCTCTCTAAGGAATTGGTAGGATGATTAACACTCAAGGATTAGAAACCAATATAGAGAACTAGGAGAATCCAAACGAGGCCCAGGGCTAGTGGATGATTTTCGATGAGATATCTTGCTCAAGCAAGGATAAGAAACGCCCAAAGAATGATTAACTTCCTTTGAGTTTTCAAGAGAAAATGACCTTTGGAATGTCGTTAACCAAAGAAGTTTAAGGCTAGAATTGCCTTCAGAGTTAGGCCCTGATATTTATCTCTTAACTAGCCACGGGAATTGCTTCAAATTTTGAGGGCAACTAGAGGAAACTACATCGCAGTAACCTACGAACTTGCTCCTCAGGGCGACCTCTCTAATGCAATTCGCACTAGGCCCTAGTTGACCTTCTAAGGTTAGGGTAGAAATTTGAAAAACGCGAAAGAAAGAGGTTTGAGGTTGATCACCTAGGAATGAGACCCAATGCCTTGTCAATTGGGAGAAATAGAGTCAAGATTTCCTTTGATTTAAGGTCTTTGCTCTATCAAGAAGATCTATGCAGCTCTTTGCTAACTCTAAGAAGCAGCAACTCGACTACAATAGGTATTTATACTTCGCTTGACAAGGATTGATGGTTAATCTAGGATGCAATATGCATTATTCACATCATCTATGAATAATGCACGCAATACTTCAATAATCTTAGCCTTTTTCATGAATTCGCATTAAATTAGGGCACATACAAGATCATGACAATATATTCCATACATTAGACATGTAACAATGTAAAATATAGCATCAAAATAGCACTTGCAAGATAATGCAAGTATATCCATCCATCATAACTACAAATAGAAGCTCCAAGACAAGATAGCGAAAATCCCAAACATCAAAATGCATCAATAACATCCAATTTCGTCCATCAATTGCAAGTCCGAATTCTTTTATAAGAGAAAATCTCAATCCAAATGATGATGATTTACAAAATTGGGCTCTCCTTCAATTTATATGAGCCTCTCAGAAGTTTGAATGGACTAATTAGCCTAATGAAGCCCCTAAAAATGTTTTAATGTGCAAAGTAACAACAACTTTGGTGAAAAGCCCGCGAAATATCTCAAATTTGTGAAATAAGCCTTCCTAATGAGGCCAAAATGATAAAATGATGGTGCTAAGGGCCGTTTGAAGGCCTAGATGAGTCCTCAATGTGCCAGGACAAAGTGGAGGGCTCCAAAATGATGATCAAGGGGTTGGCCCCTTGATTTCCAAGCAAAACATCCTGTGGTGCTCCAAGGTGCCCCTTGGGCACAATAAAGGTCTCATTGGTCTCCAACTAGATCAAAAATGTCGATGCTCCATCAATAAGGGCTAGAATGATGACATGTGCCCTCCCTTGTCTCTCAAGATGAGACAAAACTCCATCTAGGCCCTGGATCAGCTGCCAAGTGTTAGATGCAAATGTGTGGCTAGCTGGAAAACATGGTCCAAGTGCATCATCATCTCTGCATGATTAGGGCACTAAAAAACAATGTGTGGCGCTGAAGAAGCCCATGGTGTGGTAATCAATGCTCTGTTGTGGTGGAGGCCTATGGCTCTCAATGCTCACCCTACAAGTGCTATTATGACCCTCTCGACGGCTTAGACCCCTTATAGGTGTTGATTTCTGGTAGGATCGGATGTGCTCTAAGTCTCAAAATTTGCAGGGAGGCTTAGACACATGCATTCTCCAATACCTAGAAATCATTTTGGAAAATTCCACCTGGAGACAGTTTTATTAAAATAATTAATTATTTTTAATGGGACCCTAAGTCTAAACTTAGGAAATTAAAATAATTAAAGGGTATTAATCTAACCATGGGTGAAACTTCTAGAAGAAGACGAGGATCAAGTCAAAATGATCTAAGCCATTGATTAGAAGTTAGTTGGGGTCATTGGTTGTCCAATAGAAAGATATAAGAAGAGGCTTGAGGGGCACTTGGAGAACACATCGAGTAGAGTTCAGAAGATCGAATTTCTGAAGCAGAGCAACTGCCAGTGAGAAATTCGAAGTGAGCTTTTGCAGTGAGGGGCAGGGATAGTTCTGGTTGGAGATTTCACCTGATTTGGGAATACTCAGCAAACGAGGCAGAGAGAGATCCGGGAGAGGCAGTGCAGAGCCAGAAGAAGCTGACACAGGGCCACACAAAGGCAGCGTAGGTTGATGTAGAGGAATTGCAAAGCCTTGAGTGTTGAAGAAAAGTGTAACTAGGTTCGGTATTTTTCAATGTAATTTTGATCTTTGTACTTGTCAAGAAAAAAAAATATTATTTTTATAAAATTATATGGATGAGTTTCTTGCTCATTCCATAGGTCTAGGAAAGTCAAAGAGTCAAGATTATGTTAAAGGGCTCTTTATGAGCATTTATGTAATGTACATAGGTCAATCTAGTGTCAAGAAGCCCTCCAAGACAAGCACCATTCTTCAACAAAGAAGTCTACAAGATAAACGATGTACAAACACAGTCATGTCGGCTTGCATCAACAGACACACCTCTTCACACTATCATGTCGGCTAATTATGGAGGACAAACCACTATAAATAACCAACTAGGGTATCTGCAAAACAACAGTGCAAAAACTCGGACTTGTTTGAGATTTTCGGACATACCTTTGCAATTTTCGGATGGAAAAGTGAGTACAAGATCTTGGATATCAATGAAGATTTCAGTGGACAGTGTAACCTTCTCGGTGGTATCAATCTCGACATAAATACGACAAGGAGAACATCATCACAAGGTAGTAGTACAAGAAGAAGACATAGTCATGATCTTGGTGATGGAGATGATCTCAGGATCACACAATAATACACACAACCTCAACATAATTATGGTGAAATGATTTCATAGTGATGATATCAATGTCTTGGCATACTGAATGGAGTTGGAGTCTTGACATATTGATAAGAAATATCAGAGTGATCCCACTGTGATACATTTTGTCTCTACATATTTGTGACAAGAAAAAGCTCGGTGATCACACAATAATGCACTCTCGGCATACGGAACACAATCATGATCTCAGTCTCAATAAAGGAGCAACAAGGATATAAGTGAAGAGGCAACAATGGTGCAGTTGTAATAACCTTTGTGTTGCAGCAACGATTACCTCGGTGAAGCAGCAATGATGATGAACTCAACAGTAACAAAGAAGAGGATTGGTGTCTTGGTCTTGGAGTGGCATAATATATCAAGGGTCAAGGTCTTGGTGTTCGTCAATTGGAATCTCTATAAGAAGAATTTTGTGTGGGTTTTCCTCTCCAAGAGGGAGAGGTTTTGGCATTGGCAAAAAGCCAAACATCTTGTGTTCTTGTCTCTTTATTTTGGTAGCAGTTTTATGAAGCAAACACACACGCTAATAATAAGAAAAAGATCAAGATAAGGTAAATTGTAAAAGCACTTCACAAATTGTTATCAAGTCTAGAAGAATCCTACTAATACTAATTGCCCTAGATTCTTCAACATGGTATCGAAGCTAAGGTGCAAAAGTCAAAGGAAGGGCAACGAAAGAGACATACAAGGATCAGTCCTCAAGAAAGGCATCAAAGTAAGTTAAGGGTTTTGTCAAGAATAAAGGATCAAGTCTACAAGAAGCAATCTACATCAACAAAGAACCTTTTCTCCACAGTCAAAGATTATCATCTTGGAGAAGGTCGAAAATTTGAGGAGCAATCCTAATCTACACTACAACAAAAGGAAAACACAATACCTTTCATAGTCTCAATGCCAACCTCAAAATTTGGGTGTCATTACAACCTGTGTCATACCACAACAATCTTAATGACTTAAGCAATTTCGATGATTGGTATTGAACAATGCTCGAAGGCCACAAAGATCTTTGCTCATGTTAGTCAACTCAAGCAAGGTTCTACTCCAACAAGGAGCATTGCAAAAAGGTTACAAAGATATAAAGTCACAACATACATTACAACAATATCACTTTAGAAGGAGAACACAATGCCACATCTAGGGTGGACATCATGATAATGCTCTCAAAATTCTTGATTTCGATTCCATACCCTCATAGTCAAGGGATCAAATAATCTCAACATATCATAAAAGGTAGTAGTGCTTGGTGTTGAACAATGCAAGGAAATCTCAAGAAAGGTTCTAAAACTCTATTGTACCAGCCAGCTTAAGCAAGAATCTCATTGAAGGAGATCATTCAAGAAAGCATCAAGGTGAAGATTTCATCTTCACATGACAAGTAAGTATCTTTTTATTCTACTTTCAAGTTTGGTTAAATGACTTCATGATTGCAAGGACATCTATGAATTGGATGGGTTATCAAGATTCCTTGCATGAAGAAGGATAATAGACATACTCCTCTTAAGTAGCCGAAGTCATCAAAAGGTCTCCTTTGAATTTATGAAAAGGGATATTTATGAAAGATTCCCTCACATAGCAAAATTGGAGACATCAAAGTGATGCAGATGATAAACTCATTCTCTTAAGGTGCAATGAAGAAGGTCACATGAAATCTGATCTACATGAAAGTAAAGGGTATCAAAGGATGTAGGATATCTTCCATCTACAAGACCTAGAAAGGAAGATAAACATAATGCACTAACAATCAAGGTAACAAATGTCCATGAACAAGAAGGTTACCTCATTCAACAACTTGTGGTCTCTATGCCAAATAGAGAAGGACAAGTTGATGGCAAATATATTGAAGGTTAAACCATGTGCAGAAAAGGAAGGCAAGGTTGGTCCTCAAGCAAAACAAAATAAGTATAGTTAAGATTCAATGTTCTAGAAATATTTTGGAAGCTCATATCACTGAAAGATGGAGGAAGCTGAAGAAAAGAGCTAAGGAAAGAGGGAGTAACAAATCTTTCCTATGAGTAAGATAGTATCCCTCACAAAAAGGTCCTATCATAAGCTCCTAGATCTTGTGTTATAAGATATGACAATGATAATAAGATGCATCATGGAAGCATTAGAAACAAGAGCACATATCATCTCCATAGGGATAATGAAGGACAAAAATCCATGGCAGACAACGTGTAGGATATATAGCTCTTAACCTCAGTGGACATTGAAGGAAAGAAAGGAGTCATCTAAGGCTCATCATACATCAAGTCAAAAAGGAAACATCTGCCATTTGGGGATATACAAGATCCTCAAAATTCTCTGATGGAATCCTCATCTTAGGGTTCACTAATCTAAAGAGGAAGCGAATGTTTCAATAGGAACTCCAACTTATGGAATCCATGAGATGATGAGCTGATGACATGAAGCAAATCAAGGGACCGCAAATCTTTTCATCAAGGAAGCTGCTGGAAGAAGCCTCGATGACCTGAAGGTAAAACAAGGTATGTATGCTTATGTTTAATATTATAATGTCATGTCATATGGTTGTAGGTAACATGGATCATTGCTTCTATCTTGAGAAGCACAAACAAGAGAAAAATGATCTCTTCCTCTGAAAAGATGCAGGAAGGCATAAGTCACACTAGATGAAATCAACATAATATGTCCTCATATGAAGTATGAGGTGATTGACTACAATAAAGAAACTGTGATTGAAAGCTATGGAATGTGTGAGGAAGGAAGAGATTGTGAAATATGCAACCATGATGAAAGGTAATCAACATCCAAAATACCAAGAAGATTTGACTAGGAAATCTCCCAGAAAGATATTAAGACTCTGATAAAAGTCTAAAAAGAATGAAGACCCTTGATAATGGATATCTTTGGGAGATGTGACAATATGTGTGCAGGATGCTGACACCTACAAGAAGATGTCATGATGAAGAGCCATCTCGTAAGGTATGATTTAATTTAATATAATTTATTGAATATCTGGACGAGTTCATGTAGGGCTACTAGAACAAGACTTGTAAGTACAAGTGCAACCAGCGTTCATGTGATGGAAGGAAACTCCTGAAAGAAGCATAGAGAAAAAAGAAGTAGCCATATGAAGAAGGTTCTAGATATGTACCAAGAAGGCCACTTTCCATGAAGAAAGGAATGACATGACGGAATAAGAAGGAAAATGATCAATGGTTGTTGCCCTACAAGAATGAAGCTCAACTAAATTTCATGATATCAAGGAGAGAAGTTGATCAAGCAGGTGAAGGACCCACAAATAAAAAGTTGCTATTGTATAGAAGAGTCCCTAGCTAAGAGGGAGCTCTGACAGGTCCCTAATCAAGAGGGAGTTTGAATTAAGATCACCCCTAATTACGAAGGAGTGACAATTGTATTTTTCCATGTCATGTGTCATGCACTAGACCAAGACTAACAACCATAAGTCTAGATGAAGGCCATGAATGGAAATGTAGACACGTGATAGACACAACATTCTTGTCTTCACTTGGGACGAACGAATGGGAGGATTGGGTAATCATCTAGCATCCGATACTCTTTGAGGATGTGTAGGGCATCCAAGATAAGAGTAGGCAAGAGGATCGATATTCTTTGAGGGCTAGGAACCCAAGACAAGAATAGTCCTAGAAGGTCATACTCAGTGAACACCCAAGTGGGTACGTACCTTGAGAGACTAATGATGAAGGTATCTATAAATCATTGGTCTTGCCAGCATTGTAGCTCATGGTCTCATGGAGAGATGGAGTTGTTAGTCAAGGCCTTGCACTATGACAATGCTGATTGATATGATGCTATACAGATGGGATTACCAATCTAATTCTTCTTATGAGAAATTCTTCAAATTGAGAATAGCCAAGTACCATTGTAAATACCTCCCTATTTAAGAGGGAGTGTTGAAGAAAAGTGTAACTAGGTTCGGTATTTGTCAATGTAATTTTGATCTTTGTACTTGTCAAGGAAAAGAAATATTATTTTTATAAAATTATATGAATGAGTTTCTTGCTCATTCCATAGGTCTAGGAAAGTCAAAGAGTCAAGATTATGTTAAAGAACTCTTTATGAGCATTTATGTAAAGTACATAGGTCAATCTAGCGTCAAGAAGCCCTCCAAGACAAACACCATTCTTCAACAAAGAAGTCTGCAAGATAAACAATGTACAAACATAGTCATGTTGGCTTGCAAATTAAATATAAGCCATGTCGGCTTGCATCAACGGACACACCTCTTCACACTATCATGTCAGCTAATTATGGAGGACGAACCACTATAAATACCCAGCTAGGCTATCCGCAAAACAATAGTGCAAAAAATCGGACTTCTATGAGATTTTCGGATGGAACAGCGAGTACAGGATCTCGGATATCAATGAAGATTTCGATGGACAGTGTAACCTTCTCAGAGGTATCAGTCTCGACATAAATACGACAAGGAGAACACAATCACAAGGTATTAGTACAAGAAGACAGTCATGATCTCGGTGATGGAGATGATCTCAGAATCACACAGTAGTACACACAACCTCAACATTGAAATGATTTCATAGTGATGATATCACTGTCTCGACATACTGAATGAAGTCGCAGTCTTGACATACTGATAAGAAGGATCATAGTGATCACACTGTGATACATTTTGTCTCTACATATTTGTGACAAGAAGAAGCTCGATGATCACACAGTAATGCACTCTCGGCATACTGAACACAATCATGATCTTGGTCTCAGTAAAGGAGCAACAAGGATATAAGTGAAGAGGCAGCAATGGTGCAGATGTAATAACCTTTGTGTTGCAACAATGATTACCTTGGTGAAGCAGCAGTGATGAGGAAGAACTCAATAGTAACAAAGAAGAGGATTGGTGTCTTGGTCTTGGAGTGGCATAATATGTCAAGGGTCAAGGTCTTGGTGTTCATCAATTGAAATCTCTATAAGAAGAATTTTGTTTGAGTTTTCCTCTCCAAGAGGGAAAGGTTTTGACCCTGGTAGAAAGCCAAACATCTTGTGTTCTTATCTCTTTGTTTTGGTAGCAGTTGGATGAAGCAAACACACACACTAATAATAAGAAGAATCCTACTAATACTAATTTCCCTAGATTCTTCAACATTGAGGAGATCCGAAATTTGCTGGAGGGATCGATTTTTGTAGCTGGAAGATGGGGTGTGAGACTGGGAGAGAAGAAGTCAGAATCTCAGAGGCAAATCGGTCAGCCGAGAGGAGTGACACAGACCCTAGACACTCTGATGCTGGGCTGACGTAGTGATTGCACAGAGACAACGTAGAGGCAGCCAGGGGCTAGTCATTCAGTGGTTGAATCAGTCAGATCTCCAGTGATAGTGTGTGGTAATCTCACTTATCTCTCTGTCAATGATATTATCTGTACTGGATAACTAGGAGGGCATCTAGAGATTGTATTCAGAATTGCTACTACTTACTAATAAAACCCTCGGCTGCTACACCAATTTTCCCACACTAGATGTGTTGTGTATTTCTTTCTTGTCCAATTTCTTCTTTCCGCAATTTATTTAAATGGTGAAGGTTGCAGTGTATTAGTTTCGGTGTTTACTGTAGGAAACAATAAATAGTTTTGTTCAAGTAATTAACAAATGGAAGAAACATAATCAATTGCCACAGTAGAAATTTGGGCATCCAAATTTTGACAATAGGGAGACCAAGTCCAAATGGAGGCACACCTGCAATCCTTTATAACATCAAATGCGTCTCCTCACCTTCTAGTACAACAATCCATTAGTGCAATTGAGTAAATAAGCTTGCTAATCAGGGGAAAATGTTGACACTTCATAGTGGCATGCCCTTCCAAATGGGCTTTAGAGTATATAGGTGTCACCAAGCTCAACAAGAGAGGTTAATTAAGGATCCTATTAAGTGGTTTCAACCTCTATGCAAGTAACAGGTCCATGGTGCATCCGTCAAATGGCAGGTGTCATATGAAATTATGGTGGAATGGAGTGGGGCAACAAGGAAGGCTCCAAGCCACATGTTGTGGTACAAGGGTAGTTATAATGAGGGAAGCCCACAAATTGAGTGTATAGATGTAGGAGGTAGCAATCGTGGTACATGAGTTACTTTGACCTTTGTTTTTCCGTCCTTCTTCATATGTTATTTTCCTTTTGTTTATTTTTATTTCTATTAACTACTCGGGGCTCCCAGGGATGAGAGTGCTTTGTGTATGATAAAGTAGTGAATACCCCATTAAGGTTGGGCAGTTCATCACCCACCAGGGGTTGGGACAATCATGGGTTCCTTAATGATATAGCGACACACATAGGGGCCCTAGGAACCAAGGTGATGACCATAATGATAGGGGGTAGAGCTCATGTTTGGCTTTTCACACGCGCTAAATTTTTATGTCTCAACCATATTTTGCATTTTTGTGGTACATTTACTGTTATAAGTTGCCAATTTATGCTTTTAACTTTCTTTTTAGCTGCATCAACCTTCGGGGCATCATTTCAGGCCCAACCCAATGTTTGGACAAGGGGAGGGAGAGGCTAACACCTTGTGGACCCAGTGGAGAAATGTGGACTCGGATGTAAAAGGTGTGAGAAGGGGTTATAATGAGCAGAGGGGAGTGCGATATGTGGTATCAAAAACGGGACCATGCAACCAAACTCGGGGTTTCCCATTTAGTGCCACTCCTAAAGCTAATAGCCAATATAGGAGATCCCACGGGGCTAGGATACAAGATTAACCACCAAGTTGGGACAAGGGAACAAGAGTATAATCCAAGCCCATTCTTTCTACCAAATCCCCCCACTAATCCGTGTCCAAATGTGTCCAAGAAAAAGCAAGTATAAACACCTAAGTACATAATGAAAAGACATACCTTCATGGTCAGAAGACCCACTTTCAAACATACGATCATAATAGATGGGCAAAGGCACATAATGGTTGGCTCAAGTGGCAAAGAATGGTGGCACATCAAGCTATTTGGTGGCTGCAAGGGGCTATTGGTTGTAGCCTGAAGACAAATCAAGGAGACAAATTCTCCTATAGGGGTTACCCAGTGGCGGTGGGTAACAGTGCCCTAGAGAGGAGGATGGTAAGGACGAGCAAGTAAGCATACTTGCCATTCAACCATTCAACCATTGTGCTAATAGACAACACTATTGCCTTGTGGAACCTACGATTTTGGATGTTGAATATGTTTAAATATGCTTAGATCCCTCTTACAAAAATATTTATTTCTCTTATGATAACATTGATTGCATTATTCCTAGTAGAATTACGTCTAGTTTAGAAAATTTATATATTTTGAGATATAGCATAGAATATAAATGGATTGGGATTAAGTTGGATAACAAGTTCATGCCTTTAACTCTCTAGTTTAACTTTTATTAGAATTCTAATAGTTTATTGTGTATCTACAGCAGATGGTTGATTCTTGTGAGCACTAATACGTGAAATACAATATGGATTATCCCCCTTTATATAAGAAAACTCAAAGACAGGTATGTTTCATATTATGATTGATTATTACATTCAACTCTCTAATTTAACTTGTATAATGATTCTAATATCTTAATATGTATTTGTTGTAGATGGCTTGTTTCGGTGAGCATGAGCAAGTGGAATGCAAAATGGAGTGTCTATCGTCATGTAACAAACTCTAGAAAACGTATGTTTCCTATTATGACTAATTATTGGTTTTGAAATATGCTTATCATTACATATATGTTTCTGTATTTTAACCTTATTCATCCATTTTTTGTTTTTTGTTTTTTTAATTGCAGCAGAGGAGACACTGCAGTAGAGATAATGCACAAGGAGGGAGTTTGCAATTTTTTGGTCACTGTTGTCTAAATGTTTTGTTTTTGTTGAGTTGGAGAATGGGAATGCTTTTTGGCGTCCTTGTTTTCTTATTTCTTGTAGTTTGGTCCGAGTTTCGTTTGAGGGGAGAGAATAAAAGAGATGAGATAGAGGTTATCATTCATAAATGAAGGTGAATCACTGTAATGATACACAATGCACTTCTTAACAATTCATTCGTGACTCCATTTGATGGCTTTTCAATTTATTATATGTTTTATATGTTGTATGATACTTAACTATATTGATATGCTTTGTGTAGTGAACGACAATTGTTGTATAGTTTATGAAGGTCAAGTGGTGAAGATGCCATAACCATTCTACAATCACAATGCAAACAATTGGTGAGCCATATTTTTTTCCTACATAATAATTATTGTGCTTTAATCCACCAAATTTTTTTTTATTTGCACAACAATTTATTCTTTTGTCATGGCTTCAAGGTACCCTTCAACTAATCTACCATCATGCCAACATACAACACTACCGCCTTGTGGACCCTAGTATTTGGTGTGTTCAATATGTTTATATCTGCTTAGGTTCCTTTTCTAAAAAAATGACTTCTTATGAAAACATTGTTTGTATTATTCCTAGTAGAAGTACATCTAGTTTAGGAAATTTATATCTTTTTGAGATAAGGTGTGGAATATAGCTAGACTTGAACTAGGTTGCCTAACAATTTCATTCCTTCCAAATCTCTAGTTAAATATTTATTAGGAATCTATTTTTTTGTGTATCTATTGCAAATGGCTTGTTCCCGTTTGCATGAATACGTGAAAAAATGAACTCCCCCTTTTATATAACAATCTCAAAGAAAGGTGTGTTTGTTATTACAATTAATTATTGCGTTTGATTCTCCAATTTATTTTATATAATGCATCTAATATCTTATTTTGTATCTTTTGTAGATATCTTGTTCTGATGAGCACGAGCAAGTGGAATACAAAAGAGTGTTCATCATTATAAAACAAACTCTAGGGGAGTTGTGTTTCCTATTATGAATGATTATTTATTTTGAAATATACTTACCATTACTATTTGTGTGTATTTAAACCTTATTCAACCCATGTTTTTTCCTTTGAACACAGGAGAGCACATTGTAGGATATATGATGTGCAGAGGGGATGTTTGCATTTCTTTCTTTGTTCTTGTATAGATGTTTTATTTTGTTGAGTTTTAGCATGGCCATGCTTTGTGTTGTACTCATTTTCCTTTGTTTTCTTTGATTTTTTTCCTTGGATTTTGTAGTTTGATCTTGGCTTCGTTTGTTGGATGTGTTCTACTTGTGTTCCTTTGTTTTGCTTTTTTTTCATGCTTTTTGTAGTTTGGCCTTGGTTTTGTTTGTTGGACGTGGAAAAGGAAATAAAGGTAGCAGACAGAGAAAATTGTGGTTATTGTTCATAAAAGAAGGTGAGTCAACGTAGCTATATGCAATGCTTTTCAGTTAAAAGTATATTTTGCTATTTTTCGGCTCCATTTGTTTGCTATTAAATCTATTATTTGTTTTATCTATGCTCTCATAATCACATATATTGATCTTCTTTATATAGTGAAACAATTGCAATTGTACAGTCTACAAAGGTCAAGTGGTGAAGATGCACTAGACATTCTACAAACACGGCACACTAATGGGTGAGGCATACTTTTCTCCTACAAAGTACTATTGTCATTTAATACACGAAAATATTTTTGTTTGCACTATGATTTATCATTTTGTCATTGTTTCAAGGTAGTATGATCTTATTCATAGGTGCCAGGTTCATGATTTTCTCTTGGATTTTCCATACAACTTTGATTTGAAAGAAATGAAAAAGTTATATCAGGGTTCAGATGTTTAGGGCTTATTGTTCATGATTGTCGCTCTGTATGTTTGTTATTTAAGCTCATGTGGTACATCTGTGATCTCATATATAATAGTACTTTGTGGAGTGACTGATTACTACTGTAATGTCTGGGAGGGTCAAATGGAGAAGATACCTTAGGAAATGTAGATGGAGCACAACGAATGAGTGAGTTATGTTGTTTTCCAACATAATAGTGTTATTATTATTCGCTTGCTTGATGTTTTCCCAACACATATACATCAAAAATTGTGTTTAAATTTATATGCTTTCTTACTACACATCACACACACACCCCCACACTATGAGGTTGTTGCCACACAATCTAGCAGAGGTGCTAGGATGGGTATCCAAGGGACAACCACTAGACCAAATGACAACAATGGGACAAACATGTGAAAATTCTGAACCCCAGAATCCTATTGTAGCAATTGGAAATTATTCTCCTAATTGTTATTTTAAATTAACAATTTATTTACTGTTTCCTACAACAAAAACTGAATAGCTCACACTGCAATCTACACAAATAAAATTGTGGAAGAATAAATGTTGGTTGAAATGCTAGCACACACACATAAAATAACACGGTTATTTTTGGACCAATGTCCCCGGAAAAAACCCAACTTGGGAAAACCAGTGCAGCAGTGAAAAAATCGAAGTACAACTGGATGTCATAACTGGCAATCCTACAGAGAAATACTAGCTAGAAAAATCTAGTGAGGAAATCTCTTCACTCCACACGCAAATCCGGGCTCTGACCTCAACTCAAATTGAGCCGTCCAAATTGGCTCTACGCTACTACTGCGTCACCCTAATGTAGTCACTCTTGCACTCGGCTTGAACTAGTTTCTCCTCAAGTCATCTAATCTACTGTTGTCTTGGAAAATGTCTCTCCTGGCCTCCAGAACCTCTTCTCAACTTCTGGCATTGAAACTTCGCTTTCCCTAGCAGTTTCAAAATTGCCTCTAGAGGCTACTGCGCTGCTCTGCGTCAACCTCACTGTGGCTCACTTGCCTCTCTGCAAATGCACTCACCGAATCTAGAAATTTTCCTTCAGCGTCACTGTCTTTGTCGCTCTCTCACTAGCTCTCTCTCCAGCTACTAACTGTTGCTACTCTAGAAATCGATATGTTCATGAAATCGAACTTTTCAAGTGTCATCTCTAAGTTCCCATCGACTTTTTCTTATAATCCTTTGTTGGGACTCCAACGACCAAGATTAAATCTCAATCGATGGCTAGGATTAATTTGAAGTCAATCCAAGTGAGTTTCTAAAACATTCACACCTTGAATTAATTAATTCTGATTAATTAACCATATTCCCTAATTTTAGACTTAAGAAATATTTAAAAACTGGTTAATAATCTAATTAAGTCATTTCTAGGCAGAATTTCCAGAAACGATTTTTGGGTTTTTGAAATCTCTTGTATTATAGCCTCCACCAAATTCGTGGCTAGAACACATCCAATGCTACAAAAACTAACACTCCCTCTTAGCGAGGAATGTGTTCTTGTGCTCTACTGCCCCCTGTAGCAGTACCTTGTCTCTACATCATCTCTTGTCATGTTGTTTATGTTTAGTTGTTGCTACCCACCAACCACTACGCAAATCTGATATGTGTTGCATCCGTGTTGGTGTTGACCCTGCTGAACTGTTGCCAACACTTCATCTGCACTGCAACTCCCTCTGATCTGTTGCTGCTGCAACTACAACAATTACAACTGAGAAGCATCCTAAATACTGAATCAAGTGTGATTAGTATGATGCATCTGTCTCTCGAGTCTTGACTGCAACTAGTATCTGCACCGTCACTCTAGCATCTTACTGCATCAATTGTCACTGATCCATCCTGCCACTGAATACTGTGGGCCCCCTTAGCAAGGTATTGATCCAAGAGGTGGACTCCTCAAGGATATTTCCCAACTATAGCACTCTGGGGCTACAACACCAAGTCACTCAACCTCACTCCTGGAGGTATATTAGCAAACATGGTGAAGTCTTCCTCCAGCCTGGAGGATAGCCTATCGATCTCTGTTGATGTTGCTTGTTGGTCCTGCTTCCTGAGAGGAAACTGGGTACTGTAGTTTCCAAGGTCACCACATCTGAAGCACTTGACCTTCGACAGGTCCTTCCTTTGCTACTCCCCCTGTCCCTGACTGGGACCCTTAGATGCGAGGGCCACATTCTCCTCCTCCTTCACCTGCTTCGATCCGTTGCTACCATTGATGGAGCTCTTCAATAGAGCTCGTCTCAACTCCTCCTCCTGCAAATCAACCCACAACTTGTCCCACCTTGACAAGGTATCTCTGCCCAAGATACTTTGGACGAATACCTGCCACTCCTCGAAGACACTGTTTAGTGCCAATCACACTAGGTCTGTCGGTTGAGGAGCTGCCCCAACAACTGACCACTGGTCTTGGACCAACTGAATCCTAGTGAGGAAGGAGTCTATGCCTTCTCCCTTTTGCATCCGAATGAGACTCAGCTTCTCCTCTAAGTACTGCTCGGAAGTTCCCTCGTACAACATGGAAAATGTATCCCACATCTCTTTGGTCATTCCTTTGGCCGTTACATGTGATACAACATGATCCCAGCCACCATTTAGTATCAATATCTAACCCTACGCCATCTCCTTTTTGTACTCCTTCAGCTGATCTGCATCCTAGGGTACTGCTACCACTGCATCAATATATGGCTTCAGGTTAGAAGTTATTGAGACTAGAAGTTCCCTGAAGAAAATGTTTCTTCAGTGTGTGCTCTTCTTCCACCCTATGCTAGCTCTGCTCTAGCAAACTGTTGCAAAACTATTGCGTCCAGCTAGAGATTTGCTTTGCAAAAATAGTGGGTTGCTCCCTCTGCCTCTGGAATCCCTCGATCTAGAGAGATCGAAATTTTCTATCCCTCACTTAGAAAAATCAAATCTCCTCAAGAAATTCGACGTCTAGAAAAGTGATTGTGTTGCCTCTGGGGTTTCGATCTGCTACCCACATTGAACAATGAAACTCCCTTTGTGTTCACTACTGAGCTCTCTGGCTGATCAACTGCGCTCTGGAACCATCTGAAAATTTTGAAACCCAGAATCCTATTGCAGCAATTGGAAATTATTCTCCTAATTGTTATTTTAAAATTAACAATTTATTTACTGTTTCCTACAACAAATACTGAATAACTCACACTGCAACCTACACAAATAAAACTGCGGAAGAATAAACGTTGGAAGAAAAGCTAACACACACATAGAAAATAACATAGTTATGTTTGGACCAATATCCCGGGAAAAACCCAATTTGGGAAAACTGATGCAACAATTGAGGGTTTTAATATTAAGCAGTAGTGAAAAAAATTGAGTACAACTGGATGTCGAAACTAGCAATCATACAGAGAAATACTGGCAAGAAAAATCTAGTGAGGAAATCTCCTCACTCCACAGGCAAATTCGGGCTCTGACCTCAACTCAAATTGAGTCATCCAAACTAGCTCTGTGAAGCTACTGCGTCACCTTAGTGCAGTGACATCTGCACTTAGCGCTAACCAGCTTCTCCTCAAGCCGTCTGGTTTGCTGTTGTCCAAGAAAATGTCTCTCCTGGCCTCCAGAACCTTTGCCTGACTTCTGGCATTGAAACTCGACTTTCCCCAGCAGTTTCGAAAATTGCCTCTAGGGGCTATTGCACTACTCTGCATCAGCCTCACTGTGGCTCACTTGCCTCTTTGCAAATGCACTCACCGGATCTGGAAATCTTCCTCCAGCTTCACTCTCTTTTCCCCTCTCTCACTGCTTCAATTTCACTGGCTCTAGGAACATTCATTCACATCATCTATGAGTAATGCATGCAATACTTCAATAATATTATCGTTATTCATGAATTCGCATTAAATTAGGGCACATAGAAGATCATGACTATATATTCCATATATTAGACATGTAACAATGTAAAATATAACATCAAAATAATACTTGCAAGATAATGCGAGTATATCCATCCATCAAACTTGCAAATAAAAGCTCCAAGACAAGATAGCGAAAATCCCAAACATCAAAATGCATCAATAACATCCAATTTTGTCCATCAATTGCAAGTCCGAATTCTTTTACAAGAGAAAATTTCAATTCAAATCATGATGATTTGCAAAATGAGGCTCTCCTTTAATTTATGAGCCTCTCACAAGTTTGAATGGACTAATTAGCCTAATGAAGCCCTTAAAAATGTTTTGATGTGCAAAGTAACAATAACTTTGGTGACATGCCTACCAAATAGCTCAAATGTGTGAAATAAGCCTTCCTAATGAGGCCAAATGATAAAATAATGGTGTAAAGGGTCGTTGGAAGGCCTAGATGAGTCCTCAATGTGCCATGACAAAGAGAAGGAAAGGCTTCCTAAAGAGGACAAAATGATAAAATAATGGTGCAAAGTGTCGTTGGAAGGCCTAGATGAGTCCTCAATGTGCCATGGCAAAGAGGGCTCCAAAATGATGATCAAGGGGGTGACCCCTTGATTTCCAAGCAAAACATCTTATGGTACTCTAAGGTGCCTCTTGGGCACAAGAAATGGTCTCTTGAGTCTCCAACTGGATCAAACATGTCAATGCTACATCAATAAGGGCTATAATGATGGCATGTGCCCTCCCCTGTCTCTTCAGATGAGACAAAACCCCATCTGGGCCTTGGATCAATTGCCAAGGGTTAGGTGCAAATGTGTGGCCAACTAGGCAACATGGTCCAAGTGCATCATCATCTCTGTATGACTGGGGAAGAAACAAGCAATGTGTGTTACTGTAGAAGCCCATGGCATGGAAATCAATGCTTTGTTCTAGTGGAGGCCCATGGCTCTCAATGCTCACCCTACAAATGCCATTATGACCCCATGGAGGGCTTAGAACACCATATAGGGAGACCAACTCCAAATGGATGCCCACCTGCAATTCTGTATAAGATCCAATGCGTATCCTCACCTTCCAGTACAACAATCCATTAGTGCAATTGAGTAAATAAGTTTGTTAATCAAGGGCAAAAGTGGACACTTCATGGTGGCATGCCCTTCCAAATGGGCTTTAGAGTGTAGACGTGTTAGCAAACTCAACAAGAGAGGTTAATAAGGGACCCTATTAAGTAGTTTCACCTCTAAGGAAGTAACAACTCCATGGTGCATCCGTCAAATGGCAGGTGTCATATGAAATGATGGTGAAATGGAGTGGGGCAACAAGGAATGCTCCAAGGCACATGCCATGGTACAAGGGTAGCTATAACGAGGGAAGCCTACACATTGGGTGCATAAATGTAGGAGGGAGAAATCATTGTATATGAGTTACCCCGACCTTTGTTTTTCCACCCTTCTTTATATGCCTTTTGCCTTTTATTGGTTTTACTTTCTATTAATTGCTTGAAGCTCCCTGGGATGAGACCACTTTGCGTATGATAAAGAAGTGAATACACCCTTAAGGTTGGGAAGTTCATCGCCCACCAGGGGTTGTGACAATCATGGTCTCCTTAATGATGTAGGGGGCACACATGGGGGCCCTCGGAACCAAGGTGATGGCCATAAAGATAGTGGGTAGAGCTCATGTTTATCTTTTGCCCACGCCTTAAAATTTATTTCGCGGTGATCTTTTGCATTTTGTGGTACATTTCCTGTTTTAAATGGCCAATATATACTTTTAACATTCTTTTTAGCTGCGTCAACCTTCGAGACATCGTTCCAGGCCCGACCCAAAGTGTGGACAAGGACAGGGGGTTGCTAGCACCTTGTGGGGCCAATGGAGAAATGTGGACCTGGATGGGAAGAGTGTAAAAATGGTTTATAATGCACAGAGGGGAGTGATATATGTGGTATCGGGAAAAGGGAACAAGAGTATAATCCAAGCCCATTCTAGTGAGCACAAATACGTGAAATACAATATGGATTATCCCCCTTTATATAAAAAAACTCAAAGACAAGTATGCTTCATATTATGGTTGATTATTACATTCAACTCTCTAGTTTAACTTATATAATGATTCTGATACCGTATTATGTATTTGTTGTAGATGGCTTGTTCTGGTGAGCACGAGTAATTGAAATACAAAATGGAGTGTCTATCGTTATGTAACAAACTCTAGAGGAGGTATATTTCCTATTATGAATAATTAGTGGTTTTGAAATATGCTTATTATTACTATATGTGTTTGTATTTTAACATTGTTCATCCATTTATTTATTTTAATTTTATTTTATTTTGTCAGAGGAGGAGAGGACACTGTAGTAGATATTATGCGCAAGGGGGGGAGTTTGCGATTTTTTGTTTGTTGTTGTCTACATGTTTTGTTTTTGTTGAGTTTGAGAATGGGAATGCTTTGTGTTGTACTCGTTTTTTCATTTCTTCAAGTTTGGTCTTGGTTTCGTTTGCAGGGAGAGAACGAAAGATATGAGATAAAGGTTTCTATTCATAAATGAAGGTGAATCACCTTAATGATACACAATGCTCTTCATTAACAATTATCTTTTGCTCATTAGTGACCCCATTTTCTTGCTTTTCAATTTATTATATGTTTTATATGTGGTATCATACTTAACTATATTGATTTGCTTTGTGTGGTGAACGACAACATTTTTAAAGTTTATGAAGGTCAAGTGGCGAGGATACCATACACATGCTACAAACACAACACAAATGATCGGTAAGCCATTTTTTTTCCTACATAATAATTATTGTGCTTTAATCCACCAAAATATTTGTTGTTTGCACAACAAATGATTCTTTTGTCATGACTTCAAGGTACCCTTCAACCAATCAACCATCATGCTAACACACAACACTACTGCCTTGTGGACCCCAGTATTTGGGGTGTTCAATATGCTTATATATACCTGGATTCCTTTTCCGAAAAAAATTACTTCTTATGAAAACATTGTTTGTATTATTCCTAGTAGAAGTACATCTAGTTTAGAAAATTTATATCTTTCTGAGATAAGGTGGGGAATATAACTAGACTTGAACTAGGTTACATGACAATTTCATTCCTTCGAAATCTCTAGTTAAACATTTATTAGAAATCAAATACTTTTTTTTTGTATCTATTGCAAATGGCTTCTTCCAGTGAGCATCAATACATGAAATACAAAATGGACTCCCCTTTTCTATACAACAATCTCAAAGAAAGGTGTGGTTGTTATTATGATTAATTATTGCGTTTGACTCTTATTATAAAACAATTCTAATATCTTATTATAAAACAAACTCTAGGGGAGTTGTGTTTCCTATTATGAATAATTATTTATTTTGAAATATACTTACCATTACTATTTGTGTGTATTTTAGCCTTATTCAACCCATGTTTTTTCCTTTGAACACAGGAGATCACATTGGAGGAGATATGATGTGCAGAAGGGGTGTTTGCATTCTTTCTTTGTTCTTTTCTAGATGTTTTGTTGAGTTGAGTTTGAGCATGGCCATGCTTTGTGTTGTACTCATTTTTCTTTAGTTTTTTTTCTCGGTTTTTGTAGTTTGGTCTTGGCTTCGTTTGTTGGATGTGTTTTACTTGCTTTCCTTTGCTTTGTTTTTTTATGTTTTTTGTAGTTTGGCCTTGGTTTCATTTGTTAGACATGAAAAGGCAACAAAGGAAGCAGGCAGAGAAAATTGAGGTTATTGTTCATAAATGAAGGTGAGTCAACATAGCTATATGCAGTGCACTTCAGTTAAAAGTATATTTTGGTAATTTGTTGCTCCATTTGTTTGTGATTAAATTTATTATCTGTTTTATCTATGCACTTTTAATCACATATATTGATCTTCTTTATATAGTGAACAATTGCAATCGTATAGTCTACAAAGGTCAAGTGGTGAAGATGCACAAGACATTCTACAAGCATGGCACACTTGATGGGTGAGGCATACTTTTCTCCTACAAAATACTATTGTGCTGTAATACACTGAGATGTTTGTTTTTTTTTTTTTTTTTTTTCTGCGTAAGACTATGCTAAATATATTACAAAACTTTAAGTTTTACATCCAAATTACAGAAGGCCGAGGCCTTATATCTCCATTTGAGATTTCTCATGACTTTCTAGCAAAAATGACCATTCCTTCCTGCTTGCCAAACCAACCTAAAAACCGACACAATGGCATTTCAGCCAACACATTGGACAGTTGACACATAAGACACGTAGACTTTCATAGTCGACTCATAGCAAGATCGCCACGTTGGCTTACAATGACACAGGGACTGAAATTGACACATAGACACGCTGATGTACAGACACATGTAAAGTAACAGAGAAAGGATGAACAGAGCACCGAGAGGGCGGAGAACCGAGACTGCGTCTTCAATCTTCATTTGTTTCATACGGCTCGTCTTCCTTCGCAAACTGATGATCTTTCTTGTCTTCCGCCTGCGCCGGTTGAGTACCTTCCTGGGCTGGCGGCATCGTGGAAGTTCCAGCTTCCTCTGTCTGAAGCGGTGGCCGTAAATCCATCTTAGGCACCTCCACATCCCAGCTGGGTATCATTTGCCCTTCCCGTGGCCTGCGAAGATCACTGCATTGCTCAACCGTGATAGACACTATCAGCGTGTTGTTTTCCAGAGTGCAGGGTATGCGGTATCTGATTGCCGGATGTTCTGAATGCCCACAGTCCAGGGGATCTCTGATGGGTCGACGCGAGCTGCTACCAGGGATCTGCGGGATATCAACATAGGTATCAGGTGAAGCGGCTAACCTCTGTGTTGCAGGGCGGCCCCTTGAACCGCCTCTGCCCCGCAAACCTCCTCTGCGCCCCCCAGACATTCTGAAAACTGTCAACTGAACCTCTGCTATGTTATGCTCTGTAACCCTCTGAATTTGCTCAGGTATCTGCGCATTATGCGGATGAACCATGTTCTTATGAAGCGCTATGAACCTCTGTCCTGGATGCGCATTGAATGGCGCCTGAACCATGGCTGCCTTCCCCCAAAATGTCACGGTCTGCGTCAATTCGCTCGAGGCTGAACGGTCTTTCACCTCAGTCGAGCTCCTCTGCACATTAATTATCCTGGCCTGGTGGTATGTGGTGGCTTGTCCGGGCTGACAACTGCCCATGTGACTCGCCACCCGCCCAACCCGCCTCTTGCGCCACGTGATCACCCGCATCCGGAGAGGGAAGATCTTTTTGCACCAAAGAGATGCAGTCCTGTTGGAGTTGAGCATTATCAACTGTATTTAGGGGGCCGGAGAAATATGGTGTTGACTGAGACACTCCTTGATTCGCTAAGCGATCTGCAACCTTGTTGGCTGTTCTCATGACATGATGGAAGGTTATATTATGGGATGTGTGGAGCATTTCTTCCAGATCTTCCAGACGGCTAAGCAATCGCCAACTTTTAGCAACCTTGGCTGCTTTAGCTCCTGCTTGTATTCTTTTGGCCATTGCTATTAGAATCAGAGAGTCGCCTTCTACTTCCAGAGGGTGAAGATGGTTCTGGTTTGCTAGGCATATTCCCTTCCAAAGACCCTCCAGCTCCGCAGCGTTGTTCGTATCTGAGCCCAATGTGCCGTAATATACTTGCATTGACTCTCCATGGTGATTGCGAATAACTCCTCCGTATCCTGCCGGGCCAGGGTTGCCTTTGGCAGCACCGTCGAAATTCAGCTTGAAGGTGTAGGGTGCCGGAGGGAACCAAGAGGAGGGAGATTCAGATCTGGGGGGAGGATTGATGGTGGCAGTATTTGGTAACTTGAATTCCAGATTCCAGTTCTTCAGTATGATTTGCTCCTGATGGCTTTCTGGCCAGTCTTCATCTTTCCATGCTTTAATGGCTAATGTTTCTTGAATGTTTTTTTTGAAATTGATCCAGATGTCGTCTAAAGATCTGGCAGTGCTGTTGAAGATTCTGTGATTGCGTTCCTTCCAGAGGGTCCAATAAAGAAAGCCGGGTAGGATGTTCCATAAGGAATTGAGGACCTTGCTTTTAAACGGGTTTTTTGCCCAAGTTCTTATGTTTGCTGTTATATCTTCCATCCTGGGGTGTGCCTTCATGTTGCATTGTTCGACTTTTTCCCAGATTTGCTTTGCTAATGTGCATTCTTCCAGTAGATGGTAGATAGTCTCTCCGTTTATATTGCAGTTGGGGCATCTGGACGGCCCTATAAAACCTCTTTTGATTAGATTGTCCCAGGTGAGGATGCGTTTTTTGCTGAGAAGCCAGAGAAAGGTGGAAATTTTGGGCCATAACTCTGCTTGCCAGACTTTTTCCCAAAGTTGATCCTTGTCCGCATGGAGGTTGGAGTATCGCTGATGATGTGCTTCTTTCGTTGTGAAGGTCCCCTTGGTCGTGTAGCCCCATCTGAGTTTGTCCTGTTGTTGGGAGATGCGAATTTTCCTTTGGCTGAGTTCCTGATCAATGTCCGTGTATACTTCTCCCTGCCAGTCTATTTGCCATAGTCGTGCCGGTTTCCATATTTGAAAATCATGGGTTGGAGAAGGCTGCCAGTATTGATGTACCAGTGGGATGCTTCCTTGATTCATTTGGATCTGCCAAAGAGGTTTATGGAATAGATTTGCCAGTTTAGGGAGTTGCTGCCATGCGTCCTCCCAAAATCTGGCTGCTTTACTTGAATGGATCTCCCAGAAACTGTGTTCTTGAATGAAACTGCTTTGCTGTTTTGCATTGTTCCAAATGAGTGATCCCTGTGAAGTGGGATTGATTCGGATTAGATCACTCCACTGGCTGCCTCTGGCGTATTTGGCTTGCCATAGTTGGGTCCATGGGATATTGGGCTTGGTGACCCAGTTCCACCAGATTTTTGCTCCCATTGTATTGTTGCTTTGCAGCGGATCCCGAAGACCGAGCCCTCCCTCTGATTTGGTTTTGCAAACCTCTGTCCAGTTAACGAGAGCCCACTTCCTGTTCTGGCTAGTAGATCCCCAGAGAAAGTTTCTTTGGAGATTGCGTATCTCTTTTAGAACACCTTTTGGAGCTGCTAAGATGGAAAAAAGGTAAAGCGGCATAGCTTGTAAGACTGATTTAATGAGAACGAGACTACCTGCCAGATTTAGCGCTCTGAATGTCCATGAAGAAAGCTTTGATTCCAATTTGTCCAGCAGTGATTTCCAGGATATATGCTTGATTGCTGAATCGGAAAGGGGAGCGCCCAGGTACTTGGAGGGCAGGTGGGAGATGGTGAATCCTAGAATTCGGGCAATGATCCTTTGCGTGGAGGGGGGAGTGTTGAAAAAAAAGAGCTGGGATTTTGCGGCGTTGATGGAGGTGCCAGAGGCTTCAGAGAAAAGGGATAATAGGGAGTTGAAAGCAGAGGCTTCTTTGACTGAAGGATGACCAAAGAGCATAGTATCATCAACAAATTGCTGATGCGTTTGAGGTGCTCGACCATGCAGGGATAAGCCTTTGAGTAACAGGGAGGAAACAACTGATTTGAGTAGCCTGCTGAGGCCCTCAGCCATGAGAACAAAGAGGAAAGGAGACAGGGGATCCCCTTGCCTGATACCCCTAGTGGGAGAGAAAGGAGGTGAGGGAGAGCCATTCAAGAGGACAGAGAAACAGGGAGAAGTAATGAGGCTCATGATCCATCTTGACCAGGTTGCATTGAAGCCAAATGCGAGCAACATTTTGTGAATATAATTCCAACTTAACTTGTCAAAAGCTTTGGAGAGATCAAGTTTAAGAAGCATACCTGGTTTTTTGAGCATCTTTAAAGAATGAATGACTTCATTTGATAAAATTATGCCATCCATGATCTACCTGCCTTCAACATACCCCGTCTGTTCTGGAGATATGAGTAGAGGCAATAGCGGTTTGAGGCGGTTGGAGATGACTTTTGAGATGAGTTTGTATATAACATTACAAAGCGCTATTGGCCGGTATTTTTCAGGTTTGTTTGATGTCGCTTCTTTTGGGACCAATGCAATGAAGGTTGAATTTAAGGACGGGAGGACCCAATGCATGCTACGGGATTCTTCCACCAGCTCCCAAACTTCTGTTTTGATTAGTTCCCAGAAAGCATGGAAGAAATTGGCCGTGAATCCATCTGGCCCTGGTGCTTTGCCATCTTTGAGCTGTACCATTGCCTCTTCTACTTCCTTTGTTGAGACTGGCTGGAGCAACTGAGTGTTATGATCATCATTGATAATTTTCGGAATATGCTGGGTGATTTCTCTGATTGCTTCATCCCTGTTACAGTTGGGTTCTTGTAAGATGTTCTTGAAGTATCCAGTGAATTCTTTCTCCATACCTTCATGATCCTCTACTCTTTCACCTTGCTGGTTTTCAACAAAGGTGATTTTGTTGTGCATGCGCCTTTGTATGGTGGATCTATGAAAGAATTTTGTATTTTTCTCTCCTTCTTTAAGCCAGCTGATTCTGGACTTTTGCCGCCATAGAACTTCCTCTTGTTTTTGACGTTCCTCAATTTGATTCCAGAGGGTCTGCCCCTGTTGGCTTTGCTCTTCTGTGCGTCCTTCCAAAATGAAAGTTTGTTGCAGGGCTTTCATTTGTTGTTCCAATTTCTGTTTACTCTCCTGTATATTACCAAAATGAGTTCGGTTCCAGATTTTGAGCGTTTGCTTCAGATGTTTCAGCTTTTGCTGGAACTGGTACATTTTGGCTCCTTCCGGAGGGTTGAAAGATTTCCAGGCCTTAATTACCACTTCTTTGAATCTGTTGTCTAAGAGCCAAAAGGCTTCAAACCGGAAGGGTTTGTTGCTACAATTGCTAGGGCGGGACCAGTGGAGAAGAATGGGCCAATGGTCCGAGCCTCCTTGAGGGATGATGGCTGCACTAAAGTCTCCTCCGAGGTGGATGGCATTATCAGAGATTAAAAACCGATCTAATCGAGAGGCAATAGAGTGAACTCCTTTGCGCTTATTCGACCATGTGTGTATACCATTGGAGGTATGAACATCCACAAGCCGGTTGTTGTGTATGAAGTGTTTGAAGCTGCTGCTATCACTGTCAAGCCTGGTGCGCCCCCCCTGCTTCTCTTCCATGGATTTTATTATGTTGAAGTCTCCTCCTCCGATCCATAAAGGGTAGCGTCTTTGTACATTGAGAATAGAGATTGTTTCCAAGAGGTCCAATTTTTGCTGGATCGATTGCGGGAAATAAACATTGGTGAGATGCCCATGGATTTGGGTACCTATGAGGTGGAAAGTCGCCTGTATGAGGTGCTGCGTGGCATGGAAATTATCCAGTGAGACGATCTGTGGGTTCCATAGAATGGATAGTCCACCTGAAGCTCCTGAAGCATCTACTGAGATTGAACTACTGCCCGCCCAGGCTTTATTGCTGAGTCTGTCTATTGTCGTGCTGCTGCATTTTGTTTCCTGAAGAAAGACTATTGTTGGTTTTTCTTGCATTATTAGATTTTTTATCATTCTGTGTTTCGAGGGACTGTTGAGTCCTCTTACATTCCATGAGATAAGCTTCATGGAGATTGCGCTTTAGGTTTGTAAAACTTGGTCAACTTGGGGAATTGCCCCGAGTTCATGAGTATTTCACCCACTGCTATTGTTCTTTGTAAGTCTGTTTTTCTACCTCTTTTCTTTGTTTCTTTGAGGATTTTCCTTCCATCCCATTGACTTCCTCCTTGGATGCCTAGGCTTTTATGATGTTGAACCCTTGTTAGGACTCCTTCGAGTTTATCGATTTGCCAAGGAGGGATTAAGGTGTAGTCTTTCTGTTGACACGTTGTTTCCAATTTGGAGATATCAAGCTTGGAGATGTTGAATTCTTTTAGATCTACCTCTTCGCGATCTTCCTCCATGTTGTCAGGGGCAGTAATGTCTAAAATGCTGTCTTCCATTGCATTTTCATGAAGGCTTAGGGCTAAGGCTGCATCAAGATCCATATCTGTAACTTGTGTGGACTCATTTAGCAAAGATTTTCCTTTGGTTGAGTGATGGAGACCAAGGTCTGAAGCAGGTGCGGACTTTTTAGCAGAGGGGGGGTCAATACTGACGGAAGGGGCTAGAACAGAGGATGAAGGGGTATTGACCTGATTGAGATTATGCTGGGATGGATGCAAAGATTCTGGGTTAGCGGCATTGGGGCTAGATTGGGGGTCGAGAGAATCTAAGGCAGAGAAGCGGTTATTGGGGGGCGCCTTAGAGGATTGGGGCGGAGGAGGGTTAGCTTGGTGTCGCCTTGCATGTCGACGACGATTGAGAATCTTAGTGAAGCCCTCAGGGTCAGTGGTGGATTCATTGGGAGATGGCTTGGGTTGCGCATTTAATGGGCAGTCCCGGAAGAGGTGTCCATGCTTATGACATTTTCTACAGCGAAAAGGAATATGCTCATAATCTAAAGGCTGCTTCCATTCATAGTCATCGTGAAAGAGACTTACCGTTGCTGCTAGGGTCTTGGTGAGGTGCATTTGAACGCAGATCCTGGCATATGAGGTGTATTTGCGCGTCTTGGTTTCATTGGCTACTTTGATGAAGGTCCCCAACTTGTTGCCTATGCCTTCCAGTGTTTCTTCTCTCCAGTACTCTACCGGGAATGAGTACATTCTGATCCAAACAGGGGCCCAGCTGAAGTCCTCTTTGTCAGGATTGAATCGTGGTTTCCATTCCGTTAAATACAAGCCTGAGGAGTTGAAGAAGTACGGCCCTCCGTCAAATATTCTGGTTTTGTCTTCTAGGCAGTTGAAAATGGCTGTGAAGAAGCCTTTTGGACCAAGTTGCAGAGTCACTTGTCCTCTGGGCTTCCATTTTGAAGCTATCCAACCATGCAGGGCTTTTTCTGTAGGCCAGAATCCCAAGAACTTTCCAATCAGTGCATGGTCCTGCATGAATTGGATTTCCTCATTGATATGGTGGCTTGGTAGCTCGATCTTGATCGATTCCGCTGCTTTTGGAATGCAGGTTGCCGAGGTAACCTTGGGTTGAGCAGCTTTTGTTGAATTGGGTCTACTGTCGCTGGCATCGTCTTCGGTACTTTGATCTAGGTCCGGCTGTTCTTGTTGCATTCGTGTGTTGTCTTTTGCTAATTCTGAGTCTGCATTTGCATGTTGCAGATTCTTTGTCAGTTTTGTCGTGTTGCTGTTGGGCGTCTCCAATGGAGGGGAGGCAGGGCGCTCCCCTCCTGCAGCTGCCGCCATAGGGTGATCAGTAACCAGTCCTGCTATGGCTTACGCTGATGTCTTGTGCGGCGGCGTCTAGGGTTTCGTGCAGGTTCCTGTTCTCAGTGCGTTGCAGAGTCATCATCCCTCCAAAAAGGACGTAATCAACTTATCCCAACTTCAATAGCACCCTACACTGAGATGTTTGTTGTTTGCACTATGATTTATCATTTTGTCATGGTTTCAAGGTAGTATGATCTTATTCATGGGTGTCAGATTCAATGTTTTTCCTTAGAACATTGATATGAAAGAAATGAAAAAGTTATACTAGGGTTCAAATATTCAGGGCTTATTGTTCATCATTGTCGCAACTATAATATCCGTGATGAGAGGGTAGGTATGTGCATTGGTAATTTATTGCTTTGTATCTTTGTTATTTAAGCTCCTGTGGTATATTTGTGATCTCATATATAATAGTACTTAGTGTAGTGACTGATTACAACTGTAGTGTGTGGGAGGGACAAATGGAGAAGATACCTTAGGCAAGAGCACAACGAATGAGTGGGTTATGTTGTTTTCCAACACAATAATGTTATTATTATTCGCTTGCTTGATGTTTTATCCTTCTAGCATTGTTCTTAGGTAGTAGCACTCAATATGTGTTTTGACATATACATCAAAAGTTATGTTTAAATTTATCTGCTTACTGCACATCACATGCACAACCCCACAATTTGTGCCTGTTGCCACACAATCTAGCCGAGGCCCTAGGAGGGATGTACAAGGGACAACCTCTAGACCAAATGACAACAATGCGACAAAGAGCCACTGTCACCTCAGTGAGTGTCCCCGGTGCTTTTTGGACTTTCACCAATGGGAGGATTCCTGATATAAAGGAAATCACTTGAATGATAGTGTCAATGGCAAGGTATGATGTGATTTGCAATCCCCATTCAAAGGAGAGACTCAAATAATGGGTCAATGCTTGAAAAAGATTAATGGCTCTCCAAGAAAGGCTTATGAGGAGACGTAGACCTAGGGGAAGATGTTATTCAATTGCAAGGGATACTCCTAGACCTAAGGCTTCCTAAGGAGGCAAGACCTCTCTAAGAGCTTCGTAGGATGATTAACACACAAGGCTTAGAAACCAATATAGAGACCTAGGAGAATCCAAGCGAGGCCTAGGGCTAGTGGATGATCTTCAATGAGATATCTAGTTCAAGAAAGGATGAGAAAGGCGCAAAGAATGGTTAACTTCCTTTGAGTTTTCAAGAGCAAGTGACCTTTGGAATGCCGCTAACCAAAGAAGTTTAAGGGTAGAATTGCCATTGGAGCTAGGACTTGAGATTTCTCTCAAACTAGCCACGAGAATTGCTTCAAATTTTGAGGGTAACGGGAGGAAACCACAACGGAATAACCTACCAACTTGCTCGTCAAGGTGACCTCTCTTATGCAATTCACACTAGGTCATAGTTGACCTTCCATGGTTAGGGCATAAATTTGAAAAGGTGAAAGGGAGGGGTATGAGGTTGATCACCTAGGAATAAGGTAGGAATTTGAAAAGGTGAAAGAAAGAGCTTTGAGGTTGATCACCTAGGAATGAGACCCAGTGCCTTGTCAATGGGGAGAAATGGAGTCAAGATTTCCTTTGATTTAAGTTCTTTGCTCTATCAAGGAGACCTACGCAGCTCTTTGCTAACCCTAAGGAGCAGCAACTCAGCTACAATAGGTATTTATATTTCACTTGGCAAGGATTGATGGGAATTCGAGGATGCAATATGCAATACAAGCCTCTAGGAACATTCATTCACATGATCTATGAGTAATGCATGCAATACTTCAATAATCTTAGAGTTTTTCATGAATTCGCATTAAATTAGGGCGCAGACAAGATCATGACTATATATTCCATATATTAGACATGTAACAATGTAAAATATAACATCAAAATAACACTTGCAAGATAATGCGAGTATATCCATCCATCAAAGTTGCAAATAAAAGCTCCAAGAGAAGATAGCGAAAATCCCAAACATCAAAATTCATCAATAACATCCAATTTTGTCCATCAATTGCAAGTCTGAATTCTTTTACAAGAGAAAATCTCAATCCAAATTATGATGATTTGCAAAATGAGGCTCTCCTTTAGTTTACATGAGCCTCTCACAAGTTTGAATGGACTAATTAGCGTAATGAAGCCCCTAAAAATGTTTTAATGTGCAAAGTAACAATAAATTTGGTGACAAGCCCACCAAATAGGTCAAATGTGTGAAATAAGCCATCTTAATGAGGCCAAAATGATAAAATAATGGTACAGAGGTTTGTTGGAAGGCCTAGATAAGTCCTTAATGTGGCATGACAAAGAGGAGGAAAGCCTTCCTAATGAGGACAAAATGATAAAATAATGGTGCAAGGTGTTGTTGGAAGGCCTAGATGAGTCCTCAATGTGCATGACAAAGAGGAGGCCTCCAAAATGATGAGCAAGGGGATGGCCCCTTGATTTACAAGCAAAACATCTTGTGGTACTCGAAGGTGCCTCTTGGGCACAAGAAATGGTCTCATTGGTCTCCAACTGGGATAAACATGTCAATGCTCCATCAATAAGGGCTTTAATAATGACGTGTGCCCTCCCCTATCTTTGCAAATGTGTGGCTGACTAGGCAACATGGTCCAAGTGCATCATCATCTCTATATGATTAGGGCACAAACAAGCAATGTGTGGCATTGAAGAAGCCAATGGGGTGGAAATCAATGCTCTGTTGTAGTGGAGGCCCATGGCTTTCAATGCTCACCCTACAAGTGCAATTATGACACCATGGAGGGCTTAGAACACCATATAGGGAGACCAACTCTAAATGGATAACCACTTGCAATCTTGTATAAGATCGAATGTGTATCCTCACCTTCCAGTACAACAATCCATTAGTGCAATTAAGTAAATAAGCTTGTTAATCAAGGGCAAAAGTGGACACTTCTTGGTGGCATGCCCTTCCAAATGGGCTTTAGAGTGTACACGTGTTAGAAAACTCAACAAGAGAAGTTAATAAGGGACCCTATTAAGTAATTTCACCTCTAAGGAAGTAACAACTCCATGGTGCATCCATCAAATGGCAGGTGTCATATGAAATGATGGTGGAATGGAGTGAGGCAACAAGGAAGGCTCCAAGCCACATGCCATGGTAAAAGGGTAGCTATAACGAGGGAAGCCTACACATTGTGTGCATAAATGTAGGAGGGAGAAATCATGGTGTATGAGTTACCCCGACCTTTGTTTTTCCACACTTCTCCATATGCCTTTTGCCTTTTATTGGTTTTTCTTTCTATTACCTGCTCAGAGCTTCCTAGGATGAGACCAATTTGTGTATGATAATGAAGTGAATACCTGTTAAAATTGGCAACTAGGGAGAAACTCCATGTGGGTCATCTTATTAACTGACTGTTGCTACTCTGGAAATCGATTTGCTCATGAAATCGAACTTTTCAAGTGTCATTTCCAAGTGCCCGTTGACGACTTCTTATAATCCTCTATTGGGACTCCAACGACCAAGACTAAATCTTAATCAATGGCTAGGATTAACTTGAAGTTGATCCAAGTGAGTTTCTAGAACATTCACACCTTGACTTAATTAATTCTGATTAATTTACCATATTCCCTAAGTTTAGACTTAGGAAATATTTAAAAACTGGTTAATAATCGAATTAATTCATTTATAGGTAGAATTTCCATAAACGGTTTTTAGGTTTTGGAGATCTCCTGTATTCTAGCCACTCCATCGAATTTCGCGGCTAGAACACATCTGATGCTACAAAAACTAACAAAACATCTACTGTCACCTTAGTTAGTGTTCCCTTCTCTTTATGGACTTTTGCCGATGGGAGGAGTCCTGATATAAGGGAAATCACTTGAGTGATAGGATCTACGGCAAGGTATGATGTGATTTCCTAGGCCCAGTCAAGGAGAGACTCAAATAATGGCTTAATGCTTCAAAAATATTAATGGCTCTCCAAGAAAGGCTTATGAGGAGACTTAGACCTATGAGAAGAGGTTATTCAATTGCAAGGGATACTCCTAGACTTAAGGCTTCCTAAGGAGCAAGACCTCTCTCTAAGGGATTGGTAGAATGATTAACAAAAAAGGCTTAGAAACCAATAGAGAGACCTAGGAGAATCCAAGCGAGGCCTAGGGCTAGTGGACGATCTTTGATGAGATATTTAGGTCAAGCAAGGATGAGAAAGGCCCAAAGAATGATTAACTTTCTTTAAGTTTTCAAGAGAAAATGACCTTTTGAATGTTGCTGACCAAAGAAGTTTAAGGGTAGAATTGACTTTGGAGCTAGGGCTCGAGATTTCTCTCAAACTAGCCACGGGAATTGCTTCAAATTTTGAGGGAAACTAGAGGAAACCACAACATAATATCCTACTAACTTTCTCCTCAAGGTGACCTCTCTAATGCAATTCACACTAGGCCCTACTTGACCTTCTATGGTTAAGGCAGAAACTTAAAAAAGGTGAAAGAAAGAGGTTTGAGGTTGATCACCTAAGAATGAGACCTGGTGCCTTATCAATTGGGAGAAATGGAGTCAAGATTTTCTTTGATTTATGTCTTCACTCTATCAAGGAGATCTATGCAGCTCTTTGCTAACCGTAAGAAGCAGCAACTCGGTTACAATAGGTATTTATACTTCGCTTGGCAAGGATTGATGGGAATTCAAGGATGCAATATGCAACACGAACATTCATTGACATCATCTTTGAATAATGCATGCAATACTTAATAATCATAGCCTTTTTCACGAATTCGCATTAAATTAGGGCACATACAAGATCATGACAATATATTCCATACATTAGACATGTAACAATGTAAAATATAGCATCAAAATAACACTTGCAAGAAAATGTGAGTATATCCATCCATCAAACTTGCAAATAGAAGCTACAAGACAAGATAGCGACCCAAGACAAGATAGCGAAAATCCCAAACATCAAAATGCATCAATAACATCCAATTTTGTCCATCAATTGCAGGTCTGAATTCTTTTATAAGAGAAAATCTCAATCGAAATGGTGATGATTTGTAAAATGAGGCTCTCCTTCAATTTATATGAGCCTCTCACAAGTTCTAATGGACCCCTAAAAATGTTTTAATGTGCAAAATAACAATAACTTTGGTGACAAGCCCTCCAAGCTCAAATGTGTGAAATAGGCCTTCCTAATGAGGCCAAAATGATAAAAATCCATTAGCTTAATGAAGCCCCTAAAAATGTTTTAATGTGCAAAATAACAATAACTTTGGTGACAAGCCCACCAAATAGCTCAAATGTGTGAAATAAGCCTTCCTAATGAGGCCAAAATGATAAATGTCCATTAGCTTAATGAAGCCCCTAAAAATGTTTTAATGTGCAAAATAACAATAACTTTGGGGACAAGTCCACCAAATAGCTCAAATGTGTGAAATAAGCCTTCCTAATGAAGCCAAAATGATAAAATAATGGTGCAAAGGGTTGTTGGAAGGCTTAGATGAGTCCTCAATGTGCCATGACAAAGAGGGCTCCAAAATGATGATCAAGAAGGCAGTCCCTTGATTTCCAAGCAAAAGATCCTGTGGTGCTCTAAGGTGCCTCTTGGGCATAGGAAATGGTCTCATGGGTCTCCAACTGGATCAAACATGTCGATGCTCCATCAATAAGGGCTAGAATGATGACATGTGCCCTCCCGTGTCTCTACGGATGAGACAAAACCCCATCTGGGCCCTGGATTAGTTGCCAAGTATTAGGTGCAAATGTGTGGTCGGCTGGGCAACATGGTCCAAGTGCATAATCATCTCTCTATGTTTGGGGCACGAACAAGCAATGTGTGGACGTGAAGAAACCCATGGCGTGGAAATCAATGCTCTATTGTAGTGGAGGTCCATGGCTCTCAATGCTCACCCTACAAGTGCCATTATGACCCTTTGGAGGGCTTAGACCCTGTATAGGGAGACCAAGTCCAAATGGAGACCCACTTGCAATCTTATATAAGATCCAATGCATCTCCTCACCTTCTAGTACAACGATCCATTAGTGCAATTGAGTAAATAAGCTTTCTAATCAGGGGTAAAAGTGGACACTTCATAGTGGCATGCCCTTCCAAATGGGCTTTAGAGTGCACATGCGTCACCAAGTTCAACAAGAGAGGTTAATAAAGGACCCTATTAAGTGGTTTCAACCTCTAAGGAAGTAACAAGTCCATAGTGTATCCATCAAATGGTAGGTGTCATATAAAATGATGCTTGAATGGTGTGGGGCAACAGGGAAGGCTCCAAGCCACATGCCATGGTACAAGGGTAGCTATAATGAGCGAAGCCCACACATTGGGTGTATAGATGTAGGAGTAAGCAATCGTGGTACATGAGTTACCTCGCCCTTTGTTTTACCACCCTTCTTCATATGTCTCTTGTGTTTTATTGATTTTTCTTTCTATTAATTGCTCAGGGCTCCCGGGGATGAGAACCCTTTGTGTATGATAAAGCAGTGAATACCCACACTAGAGGTTGGGACAATCATGGGTTCATTTTCGAACGAAGCAAGAGCTCTCAAACAGGGTTAATCATAGATTTCCATCGTCTACAACAAACAATTCTGCTAGGTGATTTCAAATTCCATTTAGTACAATTCTTGATTTAAATAAATTCCACAATTCTTCGTTTAAATAAGTTAATTTGGAAGATGTGCCTTTTATCTTATAAATATGTTCACTAGTTCAAATTTGGATTGCTGGCTTTATCGATCATTTGGAACAAATGTTGGTGACACTCCAATTTGGGAAGCGGCATCTCAAGAAAAGTTAGCTTACAAAACCTTTAACATCTAAGAGTCCATTTATAGAGATGTTTTATAAATATGTTCACTAGTTCAAATTTGGATTGTTGGCTTTATCGATCATTTGGAACAAATGTTGGTGACACTCCAATTTGGGAAGTGGCATCTCAAGAAAAATTAGATTACAAAACCTTTAACATCTAAGAGTCCATTTATAGCGATGTTTGCCAATTCAATAACGTGCTTTTCTTATAAACACCTTAAGTAGCACTACTTCGCCTAGCATCCTCTCGCAATTATGGTTCCAGACCCAGATTGAAATGCAAAGTCAAAAGCTACAGCAAGGGCAAGACAAAGGTTTGTTTCATGGAACCACGATTTGTCCTCTATTTTCAAGGGGTAGGGTAAGGTCTTGATTGATAAGAAGCCTCCTTGATTTGATGAGTTAATGCTGGTTTGATGGCAATAAGAATATTCTTCCCATTTCGTGTTAGGTAGATTAAGCTTTACCATTGTATCCATAATATATGAACACTGCCTTATATATTGATTCACCTATAGCCTATCTTCCTTCCCTTAGCCTATAGCCTATCTGCCTTTACCTAGTTGTTAGTTAGGTGGTCCCACCAGAGGCATGGGTAGTAGTTCCGTTTCCGGTTACCCATAGCTTCCACCACAAATCGAGTAAGAGGCTCAGAAGCAGAGAAAGCAGCAACTAGGGTAACTAGGCAGCCCTTGAGCAATATATAAACCCCCAAGAAAAAGATAGCCGGTTGTCATTGATGATAGCCGCTAGTAACCGGTAGTCATAGCCAGGAGGCATTCCCTGAAGGTCATAACCACTCATAGCCAATCATAGACGTGTGGGTTACTGAGGTGAGGCAGTTAGTGAGGTTCTTCTTTTGAATTGGGGATAGTTATTGGCCTAAACTTCCCTCGTTTCCCTGGCTTGTGTAAGCTTAAAATACTTTCACTGTGGTACTCAACGGCCTCATGCTGGAAGTGTTTCTTTGCCCACCGCAATAGAGTTTGATGGTTCATGCTAACCTTCAGAACCAATACCGATAGCTTGTTTGCTTCCTCCCTATCCTACACTAACCCCATGGTTGGAGCATTATGAGTTGGAACAAGGCCTTGTTTCATAAACACCTCGTATGATTTGTTTTCACAAGGAGGTAGATTATTTTTTTCATAAATTAGTTTTGTAATTTAAATTGGAAAAATGTATGTGTATGAATTGATTTTGAACAGAATTTAGAGTTCTTTATTGGAGTCGATGATTAGCAATGGCCTTAGGTAAACTCTTATACATGTTTGCTATGTTTTTTTAGGCTGCTCTCGTGAAAGATCAAACTGTATCAGTATTTGGAGCCCAAATGGGGCAGTGCCTGGTAACTTAATCTATACTCTGTATTTATTAATAAGATGTTTTGATATCATTTCCTTGTTTATACAACAATGTGAGTGATTTGCAATAATGTAATCTATAAATGCCTCTGGTTTCCTTTTGGTTGGTTGCACACCAATACAATAGTGCGCTACTCCGAGTTGCATTTTCCAAGCATATAGTTCAAATATATTCTTATACTGTGGCTTACATGCTTAAAGGCCAACCTGTACATTCACGTAGGTCTGTAAAAGTAAATTTGTATTGAAAGTATAATTTATTAACATTGATATAATTTATACAGATTGATGCACATGCTGGTGGTGTGAAGGATATTGCTTTTTCACACCCTACCTCCCAGATCTGCATAATTACATGTGGGGATGATAAAACCATCAAGGTAATCTGCTTTATCATATGTGTCCAGACTCACTCTAATAGTTGTTGTTTACTTATTTGTATATGAAAATTTAAAAAAAAAATGTATGTGCTTGTAGGATGCAGTAACTGATCGAAAGCAGTACACATTTGAAGGTCATGAAGGACCTGTATATTCTATTTTTCCGCACTAGTAAGAAAATATTAAGGTACTTGTTCATTGAAGCTTGAACAATTTATGTGCATTGCAGTTGAGTAATATCAAATTCTAGTTGTTTTTAAGTTACATCGCATATTGCATATTCTATTTTTGTTTGATGTTTGGCTTCCTGTGAATTTTTGGCCATATGAAAAATAATTTATTGCACAAAAGCACTAAAGATAGATGGATTATGATTCTTTGTTCTTATTGCAGTTTATTTGTTCTACAGCTATTGATGGAAGGATTAAAGCCTGGTTGTATGATCTTGCAGGATCTAGGGTGGAATATAATGCTTCAGGCCTCTGGTGCACTACAATGGCTTATAGCACTGATGCAACAAGGTAAAATGCCAACTTGGAATGGTGTTTAGTTTGTAAAGTGTCTTCATGTTGATCTAAGTTTTACTTTCTCCAATTTTTTGTATTTGCTTTGTCAAGACTATGCCCTTTCTGAAGTATATAATCATTTGTATTTTTATTAGGCTCTTCTCCTGTGGAACAAGTAAAGATGAGGATTCATACCTGGTTGAGTGGAATAAAAGTGAGGGAACAATCGACATACTTTGGTTTTAGGAAGTGTTACATCAAAGCCTGGTTGTATGGCTTATACTGTTTATTTTTTCTACAGCTATTGATGAAAGATCAAAGCCTGACTGTATGATCTTGCAGGCTCTAAGGTTACTGTAATGCTCCGGACCTCTGGTGCACTACAATGGCTTATAGTGCTGATGCAACAAGGTAAAATGCCAACTTGGAATGGTGTTTAGTTTGTAAAGTGTGTCTTCATGTTGATCTAAGTTTTACTTTCTCCAATTTTCTATATTTGCTTTGTCAAGACTATGCCCTTTCTGAAGTACATAATCATTTGTATTTTTGTTAGGCTCTTCTCTTGTGGAACAAGTAACAAGTAAAGATGCCGATTCATACCTGGTCGAGTGGAATTAAAGTGAGGGAACAATCAAGTGCATGTTGATCTAAGTTTTACTTTCTCCAATTTTCTATATTTGCTTTGTCAAGACTATGCCCTTTCTGATGTACATAATCATTTGTATTTTTGTTAGGCTCTTCTCCTGTGGAACAAGTAACAAGTAAAGATGCCGATTCATACCTGGTCGAGTGGAATTAAAGTGAGGGAACAATCAAGTGCACATATTTTGGTTTTAGGAAGCATTCCTTAGGTGTTGTGCAATTTGATACAACTAGAAATAGGTTCTTGGCAGCTGGTGATGAATTACAAATAAAGTTCTGGGAAATGGATAACTCCAATATCTCGACAACAATTGATGTCGAGGGTAGTTTGGTAAGAAGTTGATGAGGATGGTTTATTTTTGGAGTTTGAGAGATAATGATTTTGACCCAAAAAATTTCAACCCATTATTTTAAGTTTTCTTGATCACATCCCAATGTATAGTTCTTGTGTTATTTCCAAAAAGCTGCAGGCTAGTCCTTGCCTTCGTTTCAATAAAGATTGTTCCCTGTTGGCAGTAAGATGATATGATGAATGGATTCTAACAATTATCTGACACTTGAGACAAACGAAGGCTTCTAGATGAGGTTACAGACGAGCAAGAACGGGAAATTGATTGAATCACTGATTTGGGTCAGTGTAGGTCTCTCAGGTTGCCTGACACAACGCATGAGAGCGATGCATGTAATCATCCTCCTATTACAGAAAACACTAAAGGTTGACATACTTTCCAGTTTTATGTGCTACAAATTCTGTCGACATTGATCCAAACAAGTAATGTGCTATTTCGTGCAGGTAGTAATACTGATATACACCAATTCCGATGTTGTTGTTTTATTACTGGAATCCAATGCTCTCCATAAGCTACAAATTCTCTTGACATTGATCCAAACAAGTAATGTGCTATTTCTTGCAGGTAGTAATACTGATATACACCAATTCCGGTGTTGCTGTTTTAGCACTTGCATCCAATGCTCTCCATAAGCTATGAAAATGGCCGATGAGTGACCGGAATCCATCTGGAAAGGTGGGGTTTTTTAGTAGTTGTTTGCTTCCTTTTTATTTCAGCTTGTTTCGTTTATTTGTTTGTTTGTTTGTTATACTTTTGGGTACATAATTTGCAGCTGTTTTTTATGGAGTAATGATTGAGTAATTAAGAGTTAGTATCTTGTTCCACAGTCTACAACGAGTATTCCACCAGCTAGTGAGATTGTTATGAATAATGACATTGGTGATACAAATCCAGAAAAGTCGTTGCTTGTATAGCTTTGTCTAAGAATGGTTCCTATGTTATTTGTGCTTCCGGTGGCAATGTCTCCTTATTCAATATGACATTTAAGGTAACAGAGCCTTTTACCTAAAGACCAGTTTCATTTTTATGTTTTCGGTTATATATATTTATTTATTTAATTTCAGTCTTGGTACGTTGTTCTGCTTAGGAGTTTTATTCTCTAATGTTTCACCTGCAACTTTCAAATTATGTGGCTAATGGTGTTCAGTTCAGAATCACTCTAGAAGGTTTTTGCCTATCGTTCCTCACAATAGGCTAAGAATTCAAAGGCTCCCAAATTATCTAAATCACTGGTTTCATGGCATCCTAATTAGTGATTCATTGCAAGTCATGACAACTTTCATGCTACCTCCTTCTGCAGCCACTTTTCTGGCTTTCCACCCTCAGGACAATAACATCATTGCAATTGGCATGGAAGATTCATCAAATCATAATATACAATGTTTGAATTGATGAGGTGCTGCCTTTGAATATATCTTTGAATTTAAAATTTTTATCATTTTTCTTCATTGTGCCCTTTTACCAAAAATGACCTTTTAAGTGGCATGCAACTTGCTGCAATTTTTAATGGTAAAAGCAAAGCTCAAGGGCCACCAAAAGAAAATCACAGGCCTGGCTTTTTCACATGTTTTGGATGTGTTGGTGTCTTCTGGAGCTGATGCACAGATATCAGCGCCAGGTATGTGGTTTCTTCTATTATTATATAGTCTGACTCTGTAATGTTTAATTAAAGTTTACATAAATTTACCCGAGTAGAAATGTTTATGCACTCACAACCACATCTTTTGGCAGTTATGTCTCTGGGGCATAGATGGGTGAGACAAGCTGAAGTCAAAAATTGTACCAGTATAGCCAGGAAGATCATCACCATCAGTTTGGGGATACAACAGTACAGTTTCATAATGATTAAATTCCCGTGTTGATTGTGCATGAGAGCCTCTGATGCTTCCAAGTTGGAGCGCTTGCGCTATGCAAGTACGGTAAGCATTCTTGAACTCAAACATAAACAGTTATATAATGTCACTTTCCTTTTGTATCTGATTGGATGACCTTTTTACATGGTTGCATTGCAGTGGTCTCCTCATGATTCCTATTTCAAGTGCCATATACTCATGTGACAGTGTCCTAGTTTATGCGATCTTCGGTGATGGCGCAGTTGGCGAGCTTCTCTGATGATCCAGTTGGAGTGTTTGATGCAGAAAGCTTGAGGCCTCACTGTCGTATTTGCAGCTTATGCATATTTATCATCGGGAATGACCAGGTAAATGGGCTCTTTCATTCTGTCATGGTTGATACATCTATTTTTCAGATTTGGTATGATTTAATATATTGTTCAAGGCATATTATGATTTAATTTATTATTTGGGTTATTTATGCTGCAGTATATCCTCTAATCGTTGCATCACATCCATCCGAACCGAATCAATTTGCTATTGGAATGACAGATGGGAAATGGGGTGTTGCACCCTCCCCCAGATAATGGAACTGTCGGATCAAATCCAACATTAAGTAACCAAGGTTCGGAATCACCCTCAAGGTTGGTAGTTCAATGGCAACATAAGAACAAGTGTCTACTTACTCTTTATTTACAAGAATACCATGAATAATGGTAGCGTATTGTCAGTGAAATGTCTCACTTGTGTTCCAGTTTTTCCAGTTTTTGAGGCATTCCATCAAGATTGAAATATTCATCAGATATTGTTCAGAATTATAGATGGAGGTTAAGCAACTGTAAATCATAACTAAATGAGTATCTAGGTGCAATCGTGGTTGCTATAATTTTTCTAGTTCGTGTAAAAATTGAAAGTTTGTTTCTCAGTTTCTATTTTGAAACCTTTCTTTTTACCACGACTATTTTTCATATGCTCATGTGCATTCGGACAAAACCTGGTCTATGAGTATTTTTCATAGGCTCATGTGCATTCAGACAAACCTGATTTATGTGTATTTTTCAGATTATATTTATTAACTCAATCAACATTTTTGTGTTGAATACTATTGAAACTAAGATTGAAGCAATTCAACTGAGAAAACATTAATTCTGCAATTGATTCAACGAACATTTTTTCTTGTTTGATGATGACTATTGTTTAAACATTGATATCTAGTGAAAGCAGTTGATGATGGGATCCTGCTCTTATTTATCACTGCTGCAGCCTTGTGTTTTGATGGACTTGTTCTGTATATGTTTATTTTTCGTGGTATGTTATTAGGCAAATTAGATAAAAGAATAAAAAAATTCTAGTATGTTATTAGGCAAATGTTGAAAATGCTGGACATGGACATTGATATCTACTGAAAGCAGTTGATGGGATATTGATCATATGACCATTGCCTTTGTGTTTTGATGGACTTGTTTTTCTGTATTATATTTTGATGGGCTGTTCTGTATTATATATTTATTTTTCTTGGTATGTTATTAGGCAAATCAGATAAAAGTATAAAAATAAGTCTTCAATCATTAAATTCATACCAAAAGTTGAAAATCTTGGACTAAGGACTTGAGTATTTCTTGGTATGTTATTAGGCAAATAAAAATAAGTTCAATCATTAAATTCATACCAAAAGTTGAAAATCCTGGACTAAGGACTTGCGTCTATAGATATCTGGACATGGACATTGATATCTACTGAAAGCAGTTGATGGGATACTGATCATATGATCATTGCCTTTGTGTTTTGATGGACTTGTTGTTCTGTATTATATTTTGATGGGCTGTTCTGTATTATATATTTATTTTTCTTGGTATGTTATTAGGCAAATTAGATAAAAGTATAAAAATAAGTCTTCAACCATTAAATTCATACCAAAAGTTGAAAATCTTGGACTAAGGACTTGAGTATTTCTTGGCATGTTATTAGGCAAATAAAAATAAGTTCAATCATTAAATTCATACCAAAAGTTGAAAATCCTGGACTAAGGACTTGCGTCTATAGATATCTAAGTGCTTGAATCTATATCTATCTATATATCTATAGTAAACACTAGAGCAATACCTATCTAGCAGGCTCTTCTAAAACACAATAGTAGGCTCTTTAAAAAACAATTATCCATGAGCAGCATCGATTGGGCTAAAAACAAGTATCCATGATATCCATGAGGAGCATCGACTTTGCTACTTGATGGAGTTGAATCATCTTCATCTTCATCACATATCCATGAGGAGTTTCTTGGCCATGATTATTGTATAAACATATTGATACAGATATTTTTGAAATTCTAGGTTGGCAAGCTTCTTGGCCATGATTTTTGTTCAAACATATTGATACAGATATCGTTCAGTTGATGGAACACAACTTCTAATTTCCTATTTTTTCATTGCTGCCTTTGTCATTGTTTTTGATGGAGAGATTCTTCCCTTGGAAGTTGTAATATTAAGATTTTTGGATATAAGCTTGAGAGGAGGCTTCATTTATGGCATTGGTAGCTGCCCAAAGTTTTAAGCTATTTAAATGATTATTGTTTAAACATATTGATACAGATATTTTTGAAATTCTAGGTTGGCAAGTTTCTTGGCCATGATTTTTGTTTAAACATATTGATACAGATATCTTTCAGTTGATGGAACACTGCTTCTAGTTTCCTAATCATGTTTAAACATATTGATACCGATATCTTTCAGTTGATGGAACATGCTTCTAGTTTCCTATTTTTTCATTGCTGCTGCCTTTGTCATTGTTTTTGATGGAGAAATCCTTCCCTTGGAAATTGTAATATTAAAATTTTTGGATATAAGCGTAATAGGAGGCTTCATTTATGCCATTGGTAGCTGCCCAAGGTTTTAAGCTATTTACAAGACTTAGTATATGTTTATAGCGCTCGTAAATGACAAGACAGCGCATGTTTACAGCGCCTGTAACTATGCTACTTTAATAACATGGAGAGAATATAGCGCTTGCAACTATCTATGAATGCTAGTTGCTTTAATAACATGGACAGAATATAGTTTATTGTAATTTAGCAGATTAAAAGCGTTTTTTCGCTGGGAAGCAATTGAATAAGGTGATTGCTAGAATATGCTCTTCTACTCTGTTAAGCTTTGCTTTACAGCATACACACTCACTTTTGTCCAATGGAAATAAGGTTTCTTTCACACACTCCAAGTGAAAATGGAAATAATGCTGAAATAATGTAAGTCCTCATTCACCCTTTAGTGGATGCCATTACAAGTTTAGACGCGTAATCTTAATTGTTTTTGGACACTTTTATCGAGAAACAGAATGGAAGGTGTTCATGTGTTTTCCTTTTTAGTGATGGAAATTGATTACCAAGAAAACTAAAACGCTGGAACCAGGGAAGTTATATGGTGTGAATGGCATTTTTGTCAATATGTCATGATTGTATACACCTGGAAAACCACCACACCGTATAATTGGACATGTAATGATAGATAATACATAATAAAAATGACTTGGGAAACAAATTATATCGTGATTATGTAATCTTGGAATTATGAGAATATATTCCTATGCACTGGAAAGCACGGAGTAATTCATAGTTATTTGAACGAACACATAAAAGTGATTTTCGTATCGATCATATTATTATTATTTTTAATTCAAAAATGAAATAAAATAATTTGTCATAATTTTGATCGATGAAACATTAATTTATGCTTTCCAGGATGATCTGGTTCGAATACCCATGGAATACTGTTTGCTCACACTTGAAATCAGAAACATAGTTCTCGAACTTCCGCTGTATTTTTCGTCCAAAAGGTATTCTTATCGAATGCTTCATCGGGTTTCCTGCAACAGGCAAACATTCAAAGATCTGTCCTACATCCATTCGTGAAGGTACCCAATGCATTCAATACCATATCAACTAGTTCCATTTTGCAAATAAGCATATCTGTCTGGCAAACAATTAAAATAAACCTTCATTACCATGCCTTCCAGCACTTTATCACCCATGTATCTACGTTTTTTGTGAATATATAGTGGACTGTTTCGATTATACCAGAATCATCTACTGATTGATCATCTACGTCGAAACTCAACCCTTCCACCGATAGTGCTCGAGACAATTTTCTTCAGTGCAATAGTCATACCAAATATGTTTGAATAATCTTCCTTCGGGTACATAATGATTCTTCAATTTTTCCAGCGTTAACCTACCAAAACATCACACTGTTTCTATCCAAGATCCTGCATTACAAGACATTTTAGTCAAATGACGAAGTAAATGAGCATTAAATGAGTTTTCTCTAGGATTCTTTCAAGGACCCTGGCTCTATACAGATTTCAATCCTGTATCTTTGATTGGAAGAGAAAAATATATCTTCATATACCAGACGTTTTACATGTTGACAGTAAGAAATTATAAATCAAATAATCATAAATTAATGCTTTAAACTTATATTTAAGTTACATTGATTTTTATTTTATTAAGAGATTATTCATAAATCAATGCTTTAAACTCATATTTAATTTACATTGATTTTCATTACATTGAGATATTATTTATAATTTGGAATTTACATTGATTTTCTTTTTTTTCAGAGGAAAAAACTATTATTGATTTATATTAAAAGAATATAAAGATCTTCAATACATATCATGATTGGTTTGAGGGCAAAAGAAAGCCCAGAAACCTATGCTAAATATAGAGACAGATAGTCCGGATCATCCAATCTAAAAAAGAAAACATATACAAAACTTGCTTGTCCAAAATTGATACAAAATCATAGAAATCACTGAAGAAACAACACCATCAAAAGATTCCACGCTATTACACATATGAAAAAAGGAGCACTCGGCCCTGCCATGGATAAGAGACCCAATCCACTGATATTGAAAACCTGAAAGGAGATACCATCATGTAGGATTAATGAGCATAGACCTTCGGCTTCATATAGCAGGCATTTTTGGCAAAGAATCATCCTGATGAAAGGAGTCATGGCATGCCAAAATACGCTGTAGAATTGCACGTAGGGCCTCCTTTGAATCTTGGAAAATTTGTGCGTTCCTCCAATTCCATAAGAACCAACAGGTAATGATGAACAACGATCTCCAAGATGAACATTGCCTACTCCACCACATAAAACCATCCTGTACAGAAGGAAAGATAAGGTAAGGAAAACCAAAAGTTAAAGAAAGATCATACCAGATATGAAGGGACGAGGCACATTGAAAAAACATATGCATGTTTGCCCAGAAACCTATGCTAAATATAGAGACAGATAGTCCGGATCATCCAATCTAAAAAAGAAAACATATACAAAACTTGCTTGTCCAAAATTGATACAAAATCATACAATCACTGAAGAAACAACACCATCAAAAGATTCCACGCTATTACACATATGAAAAAAGGAGCACTCGGCCCTGCCATGGATAAGAGACCCAATCCACTGATATTGAAAACCTGAAAGGAGATACCATCATGTAGGATTAATGAGCATAGACCTTCGGCTTCATATAGCAGGCATTTTTGGCAAAGAATCATCCTGATGAAAGGAGTCATGGCATGCCAAAATACGCTGTAGAATTGCATGTAGGGGCTCCTTTGAATCTTGGAAAATTTGTGCGTTCCTCCAATTCCATAAGAACCAACAGGTAATGATGAACAACGATCTCCAAGATGAACATTGCCTACTCCACCACATAAAACCATCCTATACAGAAGGAAAGATAAGGTAAGGAAAACCAAAAGTTAAAGAAAGATCATACCAGATATGAAGGGACGAGGCACATTGAAAAAACATATGCATGTTTGATTCTGCTGCATTGTGGCACATGGCACATCTGCTTGAACCCTGCCAGTTTTGCATTGTGGCACATGGCACATCTGCTCGAACCCTGCCAGTTTTTCCTTTGAAGAACCTCCCATGTAAGATTCTTGTTCCCAAATACCAGCCAAGAAAAAATAATCATTTTAAGAGGACATGCAGCCTTACAAAGACAATGAGGGAAAAGCAGACCAAGACACCTAGCGGTGACAGAGATCATTTCTGCATAAATATCCTTTAAACTCATATTTAATTTACATTGATTTTTATTTTATTAAGGAATTTTTCATAAATCAATACTTTAAACTCATATTTAATTTATATTGATTTTCATTTCATTGAGATATTATTTATAACCTTGAAATAAAATAATTTGGAATTTACATTGATTTTTATTTCATTGAGATATTATTTATAACCTTCAAATAAAATAATTTGTAAATAATATTTCCAAGACCATAATCTTGATTGATGAAACTAAAATAATTTGTAAATAATATTTCCAAGACATTTAATCTTGATTGATGAAAGTTGATTACTTATTGGTAGCATTTAACAAGAAATTCTTCTAAATATATAGAAAAGAAAAAAAGGAAAAACTAAGTTGCATGACTACATATTAAATGATCATGAATTAATGCTTTAAACTCATATTTAATTTACACTAATTCTCATTTTATTAAGAAATTATTCATAAATCACACAAGGACTTATTCATATTCATAACCCTTAGACACAGAGGGGCTTTTTTTCATGAAAAAAAAATATCCAGAATAATGAAAGTTGAGTTGTGGCATTGTTCTTAGTCACCTTTTAGTGGATGCTCTTAGAGGTTTAGACACATTATCTTAGTTGATTACTTATTGATAATGTTATCCTCTCATTGGCATTGATTTTTCATTTCATTGGGATATTATTCATAACTTTCAGAGGGAGGGACTTCTTTTTCATGAATACGACACGTCCATGTTCTTTTTCATGAAAACAACATATCCGTGTAAGTTTTAGAATGTTGAGAGTTCAGTTGTGCTATTGCTACAAGTTATTAGTTATTTTTATGCCTAATTTTTATTAGGCAAAAAAATTCTGAAGATAGACAAGATAGATGCTTATAGAAATTGGAAAACTTGATTTAAAGACAATTGTTTCAATGCAAGGAAGGGATTACAAACACAAGGGATAGAACAACACAATAAAAAGATAAAATCATCATGTTTGCTTTCGCATTGTGCATGCACATTTTTCCATTATGTAACGAATGGTTTTTAAAAAATGTTTGCTTTTCTACATTATATTTAAATATAACATTGAACATCTATATAAAGAAATTGAGGTAAGGAACTATGTGAGCCTGAGTGCTAATTACATGCCATGAATTTCAGTTATCTTAACAAAAAATCGCAAAAGGTTATTGAATGTGAAGAGTATGTTTTGTTGGAATACATAGGTGTATTTTGAATGTCTCTCCAATGAGAGGCCAACTTGTTTAAAGTATGATCATTGAAATATATTGATAGTAAGGTGATGCCTATTATGTACTCTAAATATCCTTCTGATGAGAGTTCAACTTGTTTGAAGAATGGACATTGAAAGATATTGATAGTAAGGTAATGGCTATTAGAGCCAAGAATAATTGGAGAAAGAAGCCAAACCAATTTAGAACAAGTAAGTCGTGTATTAATTTAAAAGCAAAAGAACAAGTTACTAGTTGCCTATATTGACATGAAAAGGTTGGCCAGCTCAAGCAAATTGACAAGCAATCCAACTAATAAATTGAAGAGGATACAACAAATGTGCAATTATTATTGTTGAGAAGATAAAACATAAAAAGGGGAACTACTAGTTCTTGCACCTAGATAAATCCACAAGTCAACATTAACAAGGATTTGCACTAGCCACTAAGATTGATCCAATTAAGCAATAGATGAACCTTGTGGAGTAGTTGTGAAGAAGACTACAATGTTAGCAATTGCCAATTTAATATATTAACTCGTTTTACTATGAGCTATCTTAAATAAATATTACAAGCTTTATTAGTATGGCATTAATTAAAGGAATGCTACAAATGATGAGATCATCAAACTCACTCTCAAGGATGGAATTAGTTGAATTGGGCTAAGGTGAGTTAAATATGTAGTAAAGTGTAATTTATTGAAATTTCATAAATGACCAAGTCCAATAGGTAAAGGAAAGGAATGCTAAGAATAAAAGGGTACTTCAAAGTCACTCTCAAGGATGGCATTAGTTGAATTGGGGTAAGGCAACTGAGAGAGTGATTTAAAATAATGAATTACACCACCAAAGGTGGAATTAATTGAATTGGGGTAACGTGAGTTAAATATGCATTAAGGTGTAATTGACAACTGAGAGAGTGATTTAAAGAATCAATTACAACACCAGTTGCCCCATTTGGACTCATGTCTAATGTGCCAATTAGAGCATCATTAGAGGAAAAGTTACCATCCAAAGGGCATGCAAATATCACATATTTACTGCATTGATGGCAAAAGGACTACTTAACATTAAGTGAACATTAGCCACTAAATTGCAACAATTTTATATTAGATTTTTATAATTAGTTTTGGTTGCATGGTTCATAATAATATTGTATCTTGCAGTGGATTAGAATGCTTCTTGAAATGAATTAAATCAACATTGTGCATTATATTACTAGACTTAAAATATATTGTATCTAGCAATGGATTAGAATGCTTGTTGAAATGAACTATCAAGTCAACATTGTACATTATACTACTAGACTTAAAATTGAAGTAAGACAGCTTGGGCGACGACGTAGGCGGCGTTCAACACATGAATCGGCGAACGGGCGGGTCGACAACCATATCGGTTAGGACAGTCCGGGCGTTCGAACGAACGACAAACGAACGGGTCGAGGACACAGTCGGGACAGTTCGTGGACAGTGCACCGAGTGGAACCGGGTTCGTTCAGCACACGGGCAAACAGCAACAACGCAGGGCGATGGAGCGAAACGATTCGGGCATGAGCGAACGCGCGGGGAACAAGGCAGCATAAAGGCCATATGGACTTATACTTGGCGTTGGTCGGCTTTCGCCAAGATAAAACGCCACGATGGATTAAACCAATTTAACACACGTCGGCTAGGCAAGAGGCGGGTGTCTAAACACGAAATCGGGGGTCGGCTTTACCACCGACACCCCTCTCCAAAGATGGCGTGGGAGCATATAAATAAAGCGACCAAGAGACATTTGGAGGCATCAACGAACTTGATCATTCTTCAAGTCTTCGAATAAGAAGCACGCAGTCGATACACATCTCGGCACAGATGTAGCGACGGTGGTTCAACGAAGAAAGACGAAGGTCGAACAGATAACCGGACAGTGTGTTAAATCGGACTTACGAGGTCGCTCAACAAGTGCGTCATCGGATAAGGGGTCGGTTTATGAACACAGGTTCGGGGAAATAAGTTAACGCAGCGAAGGCCGCGGGCTCGCTGTCAAACGAACAGCAGGTTGTATGGTTTGCACCGGTCTTGACGGTCGCACATAGTGCGCAGTCCTTTGTAACAGTCGGGGTATGAACTGTAAATCTGTAACTATATTATTGCGCAGGCCGTGGGGTTGCGAACCTATTACACGGGCTTTGCCAACAAAACTACAGTGTGGCCGTGGCATAGCGTCGGCACACGCATTGTATAAATTATAAACCGGTTCAATAAAATCATCGGGCAGACTCTCGGGGAGTTGCCCCTCCCAACAATTCATGCGTTCTTTTGTGTTTTGATGTTACACTGTTATGTGTTGATGAACAGTTTTATATTCGGTATATGAATTTGGTAATTTATAATTGAATGACAGAATTATTATTAAGGAATTACGAGTTCAGTTATAAGATTACAAGTTCGGTTATAAGAATTGACTATAAGATTAATGCTTGTGTAGCGATAGTGGAACAAGCGTTGTGAAGGCGTAGTCTACATGCAACGTTGTTAATTAAACGACTTGCACGGTAGTGCCACACCCTCCAAAAAAAACAAAAAAAAAAGTATAGAGGGGTTGGGGGCGTGATAGATGAATGCGCATTAGTCTATGTGCAGTATGGACAAAAATGGACATTTCAAGTATCAGAGCCAGTACCGGTGCTGGCGTTGGACATTTCAATTATTGTTGATATTTTAATAGTAAATATGCATATTGATGTTTTATAATCAACCTATGCAATTTATAAATGCATTTCAAATTGTCATTTCAAACTTTTATCATAAATTGAAAAAAGTTTGTTGCAAATTGAAAAATGCTTAATATAATCAAATGAAAAGTATTTATTAATACTACATTCAAATGACATTATTGAAAATAATTGGATCAAATAGATTAATACCAAAATTATGTCTCAAGTAATATTTGGTTTTATTGTTTTTATTTATCAAAATATTGAAAAAATAAAATGAATAATTAAAAGTAAAAAATAATTTCAATGAATTAGTTTAATTGGCTTTCACAATATTGCATCGTATACTATTTTCAAAATTATTGTGTTTAGCCAACCACAACCTATCAATTTGTTTGTTGGGTTCAAAGTAACAAATAATTTCAATGAATTAGTTTAATTGGCTTTCACAATATTGCATCGTATACTATTTTCAAAATTATTGTGTTTAGCCAACCACAACCTATCAATTTGTTTGTTGGGTTACTAATGTAATGCCTTACCATGTTGCAATTGATAACATGCTTTTCCTTCTTTAATTTTAAATAAATTGCATTCTTTAATATCACTACATTGAAGTGAAGTTTAAACAATGAATAAAATGAATAATTAAAAGTAACAAATAATTTCAATGAATTAGTTTAATTGGCTTTCACAATATTGCATCGTATACTATTTTCAAAATTATTGTGTTTAGCCAACCACAACCTATCAATTTGTTTGTTGGGTTCAAAGTAACAAATAATTTCAATGAATTAGTTTAACTGGCTTTCACAATATTGCATCGTATACTATTTTCAAAATTATTGTGTTTAGCCAACCACAACCTATCAATTTGTTTGTTGGGTTACTAATGTAATGCCTTACCATGTTGCAATTGATAACATGTTTTTCCTTCTTTAATTTTAAATAAATTGCATTCTTTAATATCACTACATTGAAGTGAAGTTTAAACAATGAATAAAATGAATAATTAAAAGTAACAAATAATTTCAATGAATTAGTTTAATTGGCTTTCACAATATTGCATCGTATACTATTTTCAAAATTATTGTGTTTAGCCAACCACAACCTATCAATTTGTTTGTTGGGTTCAAAGTAACAAATAATTTCAATGAATTAGTTTAACTGGCTTTCACAATATTGCATCGTATACTATTTTCAAAATTATTGTGTTTAGCCAACCGCAACCTATCAATTTGTTTGTTGGGTTACTAATGTAATGCCTTACCATGTTGCAATTGATAACATGCTTTTCCTTCTTTAATTTTAAATAAATTGCATTCTTTAATATCACTACCACAATGCCCCTTTAGGAAAAAAAATCTAAAAATTATTATTTCATTCACCATGCTTTCACGTATTGCATCATATACTATTTTCAAAATTATTGTGTTTAGCCAACCACAACCTATCAATTTGTTTGTTGGATTACCATTGTAATGCCTTACCATATTATCTTGCAATTGATAACATGCATATGTTTTTGTGATATACTATTTTCAAAATTATTGTGTTTAGCCAACCACAACCTATCAATTTGTTTGTTGGGTTACTAATGTAATGCCTTACCATGTTGCAATTGATAACATGCATTTCCTTCTTTAATTTTAAATAAATTGTATTCTTTAATATCACTACCACAATGACCCTTTAGGAAAAAAATATCTAAAAATTATTGTTTCATTCACCATGCTTTCACAATATTGCATCATATACTATTTTCAAAATTATTGTGTTTAGCCAACCACAACCTATCAATTTGTTTGTTGGATTACCATTGTAATGCCTTACCATGTTATCTTGCAATTGATAACATGCATATGTTTTTGTCATGCAAGTATAGCCTCAACAACATTTGGAAATGGGATTGTTTATTAAGAATCACTAACACAAACAAGCAGATGAAGTAGCATTATGACATAAACCTTGTGAAATATTAAGAAATGTGCTCTTCTTAGGTGATTGTTATACCATCAATCAAGTAGATTTTCAACATGAATGTGGATTAAATGATGATGGTGACAAAATATTGAACAAGTTAATGCTTTATTGGTGCAAGAAATATGGCTAGATGGTGGATCAACCGCACATGATTCCTCTATTGCAATGTCCTTCAAAGTTGTGACCGTATGATGTGAAAAATTGATAAGCATCCATGTGATCCATGAGTATGTGAATAATATCCATGTTGGCCTTGCCAAGACACACTTTGAAGATCTTAGACCGTATGATGTGAAAAAATTGATAAGCATCCATGTGATCCATGAGTATGTGAATAATGTCTGTGTTGGCCTTGCCAAGACACACTTTGAGGATCTTAGAATAATCATTTTTTACTTTGTTTGGTTTATATAAATGACTTTAGGAAACAAATTGCAACTTTTCATAAAATGAACATTGATACCAATACTTTATAGGAGAGTTCTAACTTGGATATAGGAGAGTTCTAACTTGGATCTTGTATATTTGGATATCTCTTCTAGTTTCTGGAGGGCCATTCTCTAACTAGCCTCTCCTCTATTTCTGAGGAGAATGGGGATGGGCATGGTCCTCAATGGGAATTTCTGTCAAACGATGGTAATTCAATTGGTTTGCAACTGACTTTAGGCATTAACTAAAGTTGACTATTGGCTTTCCAAGTCATGCAACAAGCTCTAGGTTCTTCAAAACTGTGGATTTGTGACGTCTTTCCCTTTAGACCAATCATTAAAATAGCATTTATTTTTCAAATGTTTACAATGTTTGCTTCAACTACTTGTCGCTCCTACTCTGGAAGTACGCAGTTATGTTTAAAAACATGGGGTTGAAAAAAAAACTTTGTTACAATACGTCTTTTGGCTAAATACTCTTATGATCACTTACTTCTATTCTACTCTTAAAAATCCACTCACAAATATTATTGGTTGTCTTCCTCCATCTTCACTAGTTCATCTTTTTTCTCAACACTCTACATTTTGAGAGAGAAAAGCTTTTAACATAGAAAGTTTCATCCTAGCAGATCTTGTATCATTCTATAATAAAAAGAATGGGTCTTTTTCATATGGACCATTATATACTATTGGAGTTGCTTATAAATTTCAAACTTAACAATGTTCTTCTCAGGGAATATGGTGAGATCACATAAACACCTTCTATCTAAACCATAAAAAATTGATGCACCAACTCTATGTGAAAATTGAACTTCTCCTTAAATTATCCAATCCTTTTATCTATTTTTAATTAGTATATAATCTAAACAAATAAAATCATCTTAACTTTTTATATCTAGATATCAGTGTTTCCAATTAATCTCCGATTAATCACATAATTAAGATTTGGTCCAAATTTGAACCAACTAATGTTTTTATATCTATTTTAAATTAATAAAAATAATAATTATTATTATAAAGTAATCTATCTCATCTATCTGAATTTCAACACTCCTTACATTTACATCAAACAATTAAAATTAAGGTTTTAAGATTAATATTTAGAATTTTACATTTATAAAATTTAAATTTGAACTCTCTCAACCTCATGAAAACCAAAATACAAATATAACGTTATTTTAACATCCATTCCCCATTCCCCACGAAAAACAGTGCGCCTGTTCTGTTCTGGTGGTTGCTGGCCTCACACTGCTTATGGCGGCATTGCTGTTCAGGGAAGTCCCCATAGTTGTGGTCGTTGCTCCTCCTGGATCGCAATCCAACTCACATGCTCCTGCTCCAGCTCTGTCAGATGTTCAATTGAATGGGTGAGGTATAATAAATGTTTAATAAAAAAGTTTTTACAGAGCAGTCACTGAAAGCGAAAATATGAGTTCTAATTTATTAGAAAATAAATTAAACCCCAGTCAGATTATTGTCAGATGCATGAAATTCCTCCAACTTCGGCAGTCTGGTGAAAAGGCCTGGCCTCTGGAGATGGAGCCAGTAAAGATGATTGCTATAGTCCTGTAAATATCTCAGATTTTTCAGGACTATTTCCTCAATTTCCCACGGAATCTTTCCTTGCAATCCCGAAGAATCCAAGTATAAAATTCGCAGCTGACTGCAATTGCCACTGAAATTGTCACAGTATTTGCCTTGATCGTATCAACACTGCCAAGTTTTACGACAGGCAAAGGAATAATAACACTCGGATCATTTCTATCTATCAAGAGCGTACTCAGGCTTACCAGATTACCCAGTTCAATAGGAATAAAACCAGAGGCTGACGAGATTACCCAGATCTGGAGAAATAAAACCAGAAATGTGGTAAGAAACGTTGCAGTTCCAGACATCCGGAGCGATGAAAGGCGCGAACAAATTGATCGCGATAAGTTCTCCCGTGGAAAAAGGAGTTGTCTATAATGCGACTTTTTGGAGATTCTGGTGACGGAATCCGGCGGAAGAAATGAGGTTAAATCTTGATTTTTAAGCAGTTAAAATGGGTTTTTAATTGCATATTTGGATTCAGCGCCCTGAAAAACCCCTGGGAGCCATTGATTGTGCAGAAACTAGCTATCAAACTTGGGATTCCAATAAATTACTGCCGGATTTTGACCGGAAAAATCCGCCGGAAAAGCTTTCAAAAAGTCGCGTTATAAACTGCTGCGTGGAAAAATGGTGTTCCTTTTGTGCAGAACAGAAGTTCTCCGGGGAGTTTTTCGGCAGATAAATGAGGTTTTCTTCAGCGAATAAGTTTTCCGGCAGGTATTATCAGAGGAGTTAGCAGCCAATAACTTATCTGGTGACAAGTTATTAGAAGATAATTTATCGATATATACTTATCAGATGATAACTTCTCTTGTTATGGACTTATCAGATGATAAGTTCTCGCTGATAGATTATCAGCTAAGAAGTTATCAGTTTATAAGATATAGATGATAAGCTATCTGCAATAGGTTATAGACGATAAGTTATCACCTAATAAGTTATAGTTTATAAGTTATAAGATGATAGGTTTCTGGCAATAAGTTATCAGTGATAGATAATAAGTTTATAAGTTATCAGTGGTAAGTACCAAGAAGTTATCAGTGATAGATTATAAGTTTATAAGTCATCAGTGGTAAGTACCAAGAAGTTATCAGTGATAGATTATAAGTTTAGAAGTTATCAGATGATACGTACTTGAGAAGTTATCAGTGATAGCTTATTAGTTTATAAGTTATCAGAGATAAGTTATCGTCAGGTTATCAGCAATAAGTTATCAGATGATACCCAGTGATAGGTATCAGTTTATAAGTTATCAGATGATACATTATCAGCTCATAGGTACTCAGCGAATAAGTTATCAGATGATAAGTACTCTAAGAGCGGTTATCAGCGAAAACTTATCAGTTTATAATTATCAGATGATAAGTTCTTCTCTCAGAGGTTATCACGACATAAGTTCTCAGTTTATAAGCTATCATATCGCTGATAGTGAGGTTATTAAAAAATAAGTTATCATCTAAGAGATTATCAGTTTATAAGTTATCAGTTCTCGTCCCTTAGTACTTATCATCTGACTACTCAGCTGATAACTTATGTGATGATCGGTTACCTGCGAGAACTTATCTTACAATACTTCATTTATCCGGCAAATGACTTGGGCCAGGCAAGCTGCTTGTCGACGAAGAGACCGACCTTCTCAATGGCGGAGGCCTCGGCAAACAAGCGGCCATCCGCCAAATGGCTCACCAGGTGGCCGAGAAGGACATGGCGGAAATTGCTGGGCGCAGCCGCTTGCACAAATTTACACCGCCGCTGCGTGCCGTAGCGGATTCCACTTGTGCCACAGCTACGGAAGTCCTCCGCCCTATCGAATCTCCTCTGGACCATGCCGCCACAGCGGGAGGGTTGGGCAACTCTTCAAATTTGCATTACCATTATCCTTCTGCTCGGCGTCCTCTCCTTGGATTCGACGGTTGTTGCAGGTACTGCTGTCCTGCTCGACTCTAACCATTCCATGCCGACAAACGCAGTGGCAGCTTAGCCGAACCCCAGCAGGGTTTTAACTTCAAACACGGGAATTCGAAGGTGATTTTGTATTGATTCTGTATTTGTATGCTAAAAAAGATAACCTCTGAAGTTTTCAGTGAAGTTCAAAGTTTCCATGGCTCTGTTCTTGTGAGTTTTCAATGAAGTTCAAAGTTACGACGGCACTGTTGTTAAATGAACTGATCTAACTCTTTATTTCCTCTAGTGGATAGCAGAGAGATGGGTAGAAAAACATACGAAAGAACCAGTGAATCAAATATTGAAATCTTCGAATCACCTATTTTGAGTTTCCCTAGTGATTTACCTAACTCATTAAAGGGGGTGGGCTGGGGTAGAGTGCGAGAAGGGTGTGGCTACTCTGTATCCGGAAAGGAAAAGATAGGTTTTTGCCCGCCCAATCGCCCACCAACCAGCCAATAGCCTCTTTATAACATCTTTATCGCTAAACCATATTCAGCTCAATGAAATACATTCTTCACACCCACGACCAACCAACTCAGTTCAATGGATAGAAAAGTAAAGCGTGGCAAGCTTGTGAGAAACTACCAAGTAGCGCCCATCTGACCCCTGAGATCGCAGGGTTGCATCCATTCAATGCCCCACATCAGAGGGTTGAGACGTTGCCAAGTGGCATTCATTCGACATCCCATATTGGAGGCCCAGAGTTGCTAAGTGGCATCCATTCAATGCCCCAGATAGGAGGGCTAGACACTACCAAGTGGTATCCATTCAATGCCCCAGATCGAAGGGCTAGACACTACCAAGTGGTGTCCATTCGACGCCCCAGATCGAAGGGCTAGACACTACCAAGTGGCGTCCATTCAATGCCCCAAATCAGAGGGCTAGACACTACCAAGTATTGGACAGGGGCCTCTTGATTTGGGGCGTCGAATGGATGCCACTTGGGAACATCTAGCCCTCCGATTCGGGGCGTCAAATGGATGCCACTTACCAACTCCAATCTGTGCATTGGATTGGCACCACTTTGCAACACCATAGCGCTCCAATCTAAGCATTTGATGGCTACCACTTGCAATGTCCAGTGCTCTGATTTGTGCGTTGGATTGGCGCCACTTCACAGTGTCGTAGCCCTCAACGTTGTGCGTTGGATTGGTGCCACTTGGTAGCATCTCAACCCTCGAATCTACGCGTTGGATGGGCACCACTTGGAAGTGTCTCGTCTCTTGGATCTGGGGTGTGGATGGGCAACACTTGGCAACATCTCAACCCTGTGATCTGTACGTTAGATGGTCACCACTTGGCAGTGTCTCAGCCTTGCAATTTGTATGTTGGATGGGTGCCACTTGGAAGCATTTCATCCTTGCGATCTGTGGCATTCGATGGGCACTGCATGGTAGCATCTTAGCGTTGTGATCTATGCATTGGATTAGTGCCACTTAGTAGCGCTTTAGTACCTCGATTTGTGTGTCAAATTGGTGCCACTTTGCAGCGTCTCATTCCTTTGCTCTGTGCATTGGATGGCCACCACTTGGTAGTGTCGCAGAGCTCTGATCTATTTCATTGGATGGCCACCACTGGGTAGAGTCTAAGTGCTCTAATCTATGTGTTGGTCAAATCCCAGTTGGCAGCGTCTCATCCCTCTAATATGTGCATTGGATTGGCACGACTTGGTAGTGTTTTAGCCCTCAAATCTATGTGTTCGATAGCCGCAAGATGGGAGTGTCTCGGCCCTCTTACCTATGCATTGGATGCGAGTCACTTGGCAGTTTCTCATCCCTCAAATATAGGGCATCGGATGGGTGCCATTTGACAGCGTCTTGGCCCAGCGATTTGTAGCATTGGATTGGCACCACTTGGTAGCATATCAACGCTCTTATCTGTGTTGGATTGGCACCACTTGGTGGTCTCTCAGCGCTCTGATCTATGCATTGGATGGGGCCACTAGGGAACATCTCAGCACTTCGATCTATGCATTGAATGGGAGCCACTTGGCAGCGTATCGACCCTCGAATTTGTGTGTTTGATCAATGCCACTTGGCAAATTCTCAAAGCTCTAATCTATTTTGTTGGATGGCTGCCACTTGGCAGTGTCAACAAGGTTGCGAGGAAGTGACTCCTGCTTTCAAATCTCTCTCAAAGCATGCTCCGAGCGGGAGTGAATCGGGAACGACACAGGAGCGCGCTCTTGCAAAAAAAAAAATCGCTCCCTGATTTTTTCACAAAAGTTTTGTCACAAAGATGTTCCAAATGCGATATTTTTTCAAAGAAACAAGAGTTGTGCAATAGTTGGTGGACAATGGTTGCGCAGAAACAAAGGTTGTCATAGTGGGAGAGTAGAATTTTAAATCTCACTCAAAATCCAACAGAGTTATTAGTTTTTCATGATTTCAAGATTGGGGGGATTGCAATGTTTCCATTGGATTTTGCCATGTATTAGAGTATGGGACTCATATTTAATCATGAGCACCAAGCTCTCTATGCACCTTGATGTTGGTGACATTGGTTGTCGAACTCCTCTATCATGACCCTACTAAATATGTACATGTCACTCAAACAAAATCTTGACTTGACACGCTACATTTTTTCTATGTTATGATAATTGCTTATAGGGTGATATTAATGACAAAGATCCCAAGATAGGAAATGATTTTTGATGATATGTAGCTATTTATTGTAGCATGATTTTTTTGGATGCTAGAGGCCATGTAGAACCTATTTGTTGATGTATTTCGGTTCAGAGATGGATTGCACTCAATGTTATTTTTGTTATGTGCACCCTTACATGCTATCTAAATGAGAACTTGTAACTTGTCGACATGGTTTATGAAGACTATAACATTTAGATGATTGACGTTATATGGTTTAATCCATGTTTTTATGTTTTTTATATCTAATTCATCATTCTACATGTTTTTGTTGAAATATATGCATCAAAATATATAAAAATATATATTATATAAAAATTCGCTCTAAATTCGCTCTCGACCTGGGTGGTTTTGAAAATGTAGCTCCCTGCTCCTGCTTTTTGCTTCCGCTCCCAAGTAACCTTGGTCTCAACGCTTTGATATGTGCATTGGATTGGCACCACTTGGCAGTGTTTCAACCCTTGAATCTGTGTGTTGGATTAGCACCACTTGGCAGTTTCTCAACCAAACGGGTGCCACTTGGCAACGTCTCAAACCTCCAATTTGGGGTATTGGATGGGCACCACTTGGCATCGGCTCAACCCTAGTTGGATCCGCGCCATTTGGCAGCATCTCAACCTTTCATCCGGGGTGTTGGATGGGCACCACTTAGTAGTGTCTCAACACTCCTATCTATGGCATTGGATGGGTGCTACTTAGTAGTGTCTCATCCCTCTGATCTGTGCGTCGATGTCTACCACTTGGTAATGACTCAACCCTCTGATATGTTGCATTAGATGGTCGCCACTTGGTAGCACCTCAACCCTATGATATGTGCATTAGATGGCCACCACTTGGCAGTGTCTCAACCCTCCAATCTGTGCATTAGATTGGCGCCACTTGGCAACTTCTTAACCCTATGATTTGTGGTGTTGGATGGGTGCCACTTGGTAGCATATCAACCTTTGATTTGGGGGGTTGGATGGGTGCCACTTAGTAGCATCTCAACACTCCGATATATGGCATCAGATGGGCGCCACTTGGCAGCCTCCCAACCCTACAATCTAGGGTGTTGGATGGGCGCTACTTGGTAGTGTCTCAGCCCTCTTATTTGTGTCAGATGACCGCCACTTGGCAACTTATCAACCCTATGATTTGTGATGTTGGATAGTTGCCACTTGGCAGTGTCTCAGCCCTCCAATCTATGCATTGGATTAGCACCACTTGGTTGCTTCTCAACCCTTCGATTTGTGTTGGATGGGCGCCACTTCAACATCTCAACCCTTTGATCTGTGCGTTGGATGGGCGCCACTTGGTAGCATCTTAGCCCTCAAATATCAGGGATGTTTGGGCACCACTTGGCAACTTCTCAGCCCTTCAATTTATGCATTGGATGGGCACCACTTGGCAGCATATCAACCATCCTATCCAGGGCATTGGATGGCCGCCATTTGGCAACTCATTAGCCCTCTGATCTACCCATTAGATGGGCGACACATGACAGCAGTCAACCCTAGGATTTGTCTATGGAGGGGCGACACGTGGAATCAGAAACCCCAAGATTTCTTTGTTGGTTGGGTGACACATGGCAAAACAGTGAGTTGTCCAATTTTTCCTTTGGAGGAGTGACACATGGCAACACAGTTAATCCACAGATTAGATGGACGACAGGGGATATGTACTTTTGTTGTACGTGATTGTTTATAAATTTGTAGGAAATATCTCTATTTAACAGTGTGGGATAATAGCATGTGGAGTCAAAATTGTGTTTTATGCACAGATGGTGGGAATGATAAGTGATGGTCAATCCATTCATTCACACAATGCTACACCTAAATTTTGGATAAACATATATGATAAATCCCTTAAACAATGTACCCTCATCCCCAAAGGACGTCAAAGATTAAATTCTCCAAAATGTGAAACTTCCCTCCAGCAATGTGCCTTCAGCCCCAAAGGACCTCAAAGATGAAATACAACTCCAAATGTGTCAATGTGACAAATGGAACCTCAATAGTGAAATGTGGCTCCAAATAAGTGGAAGTGCCTCCATTAAGCAACCATCACCCCTTCCACCTTTGTGCTCACTATGAATGATGGTTAGTAGAACGATGTTTAGGCTAAGATAGAATAGGGTGTATAGCCCCAAGTCTCTCCTCACAACTTGTAACTATCATTGAGCTCTCTGTGTTTCCCATCGCAATTTCAAGGGGTAACAATGCCTTGGATCATTATATTCTTTGTTTATGGTCATTAACCATAATCAAGGAGTATGCCCTAATTTGAGTCTACAAACAGCAGATGTGGGTTTTCTTCAATTTCACTAACATAAAACTTTGGTTTGCAACTCTTCACATCAATTGTGTGAGAGAATTTGAATGATGTCAACAAAGGTGTTTCTTCTTATATATAAAGATTAAACAAGACAGTTTGACCATCATTGAAGTATATGTGGATGATATCATCATTGGAATTGACGATGATAAGATGAGTAAGAAGTTTGCCAACGATAGGCAAAGTGACTTTGAGATGTCCTTACTTGGTGAGTTGACTTTCTTCTTGGGACTCCAGATATCTAAGGTGGATGATGGAATATTCATTTCTCAAACCAAGTACATCAAAAAAATGTTACAAGTTAAGCAAGGACGATGAATCCAAGGAAGCAGACCAGAGATTGTATAGAATGATGATTGGTAGCCTATTGTATTTGACAGCCTCGAGACCAGATGTGATGTAGGTAGTTGGATAGGTAGCGAGACTCTAAGAAGCAATAAAAGAATCCCAAGTTGTTGCAGTGAAAAGGATTTTCAAATATCTCAAAGGAACCAAAGATTTTGGATTATGGTAGCCAAAAGGGAACGAATTGACTATGACAGCTTATACGAATGCAGATTGGGCAGGCAATGTTGATGATCACAAAAGCATTAGTGGAGAAACCTTCTACTAGGGTGATTGCCTCACGTTATGGTTGAGCAAGAAGCAGTCTTTAGTGTCCTTGTCCACAACTAGAGCAGAATATGTAGCAGCATAAGCATGTTGTACCCAAGTTCTCTGGATGAAGCAAACCCTACAAGATCTCCAACTGAAGTTTGATGAGCTCATTATGATATTCTATGACAATAGCAGTGCCAAAAGTCTCTCCAAGAATCTTGTAATGCATTCAAAAACGAAACACATTCCTATTAAATACCATTTTCTTCAATAACAGTGTAGAGTACATTGGGAAAAAAGAAGCAAATCACTGACATCTTCACCAAAACTTAACTTAGAGAGATTTTTGAGTATCTTCAGCGGAATCTCAAGATGCTACCAAGTTCACATTGATATGTGTTCCATCAAGACAAGTAGACAAGGGGAGAAAGGCATGTTGCAAGAAGACAAAGGAAGATATTTCAACAGGGGGGAGTCACCCTTTTCCATTGATGTCAAAGGGGGAGAGTACTCAGAAGAGGAAGATCAAAAGCATGAAGTCAATCGGAGAATCAGTCGCGAGGGGAGTAAGCGTGTTGCCATCAATGCCAAAGGGAGAGATTGTTGGAATTTGGTTGTCATTGATGTCAACCCAAGCAACAACCAAGGACAAGTAAGATTGGTGTTTTTTCATGCAAAAATTCCAACGTTTGATTGTCCTCATCATGTCGATTCCAACAGTGGGTGGCATGCCATATAACTCCTCACGGTTGATAAAATATGCCTTATCAAAATTGAAGCCCCAACTATGTGCTCATGGTCCCTAAAAGAAAAAATAATAGTAGGTTTTGGATTGGTTAAATGATGGTATTTAAACTCTAGAAAATTTATTTAAATTGTGTTGGGCTAATTTGTCCTCCAAATATGGACTATCCTAGCCCTATTTGGTTTGCTAAAGAGGCTTTATTAGGGATTTTGAGGCCATTCCAAGTCTTATCTCTATGACACAATGGCTAATCTCAACATATCTAAGGCATGGTTCTTATGAGAATTTTGTCTATGCAACCTGAGATGTATTGTGAACTCTTTAGGCTTTGTTTTTAGGTTGTATTTAAGGGCTAATTTCTATGTTTGAGAGGCACAGTTAGAAGCACACTTTTGAGGTTGTTGAAGGACACTTCGACCCTGTTCTAGGGCTTCTTGAGGCCCATCTCAACCCTCCTGTGATATACTTTTGTGGCATATCTTCACATATTTTCCAAGGCTCGTACCTCTATTTTAACCTTTTGAGGCCCAACTCAATCTAGTTAAGGCCTCCTTTTGTGGCAGAACTAAAGGGAAAATCTAGGGACTTATCTCGGCATTTTCTAAGGCTAGGTCTAAACTTATTGTTGGAAAATATGGTAGTCATGGTCGGTATTTTCATCTTGAAGAAAAAATGGAATTCGAATTTTTCAAATTTGCCTCAAAAATTTTTAGGTCAGTTGGGCCCCTAAGAGGCACCCATTCAACCCTCACGTGAAGACTATATAAAGGAGATCATTTCTCCGCATTTGGACACATCAACTTGGTTTCATGCATCTATGATCCAACGAAATTACAAGAGGGCCGAAATTTTAGGAGGCTGCCAAAATTTCAAGACGAGGTCAAAATTCTGAGGGCCGAAATTTCAAGGACTTGGATTTTGACATGGCACTTGATCATGATTTTTGTTACTGGTTTGGCTATTATTCTACTATTTTTTATTTATGATGTGTTGATAAATCTGGAAACTCTCTCTCAGAAGGTTTTGCCCTGGTTGTGTGCCTAATTTTTTGTCTCTCTTATCTCTTTGTTTCATGGTTACCTTATTGTTCTTTCATGTTTATTAGTTGATGTTTTCCTTCTGTATAACTACCTAAATGATATTGAACTTAATGTTATGTGAAACTAATGTCTAAGTGATCATTGAAGTAGTTATCGAGTGAAGCAAAAGTTAATTCTAGTAGTTTCCCTAGAAAATAAACACTTGTCTGAGGTAGTACTCGATGGTTATATAGACCTTATTCTAAAGCTTGAACTTGTATATTCTAAGGCCAATTTTTAACATTTACTGAGGAAAATCTGAGGAGTTATTCACACTATTTTGGAGGGTGTTGTGGGTCAATTCGGACTTGGTTTGGGGCTCATTTCAACATCTCTTTTTGTGGCAATTCAAGGGCTATATTCGACCAGTCTAAGGTCAGCGTCTGAAGCAGACATAAGCCTTGTTTCATAACAATTATCAAGCCCCAATTCGGTCCCCACTATGGCTTGGGCAGAGCACAGTACAAAAGTGATTTCTATGCATACCAAAAGGTATATTTGTGACTCAAACCGGGGTTGGTTAGTTAGTAAAATTAAGGTCTATTCTCTTGGTGTATTTCTATCTTTATTGAGCTTGCTTCTAAAGGGTATTTTGGGTATAAGAGGCCCAGTTTTGTGACATTTATTTTGCATTGATCAAGGTCTAATTGAAACCTCAGTTGAAGACTAGTTAGTTCTCCTCAAGTATTGATCTAAAACCTTGTTTAAAGGGTCGATCTAAAGTGTTGGTTAAGGGTTTTCTTGGGAAAGGGTCTTGTCATGATATGTGATTAGGAGCAGAATAAAGAGGCCTATCTTAGACATATTTGAAGGAAAACCTGAGGAAGTTTTGTGACAGATCTGTCACCACCATTCAACATATATGAGAGCAGTTTTTCAAGTTGATTCCTATATGTGTTTAGTGATTGATGAAGGGTCAACTCAGACTTGCATAAGACTTGTCTTAAGGATAGAATAAGGGCGTATTTAGAACATAACACTCGGTAAAATCTGGAGCAAATCAGTGGCACATACTTGAGGTATAAGACAAGTTGGTAAATTGTTCTATTTATGATTAAGTTATTGTTAAAGCGAGAAATGGATAGTAGAGTTGAAGCAATGTATAGGAAATAGATTGATAAAGTGTGGCACACCATTGCATATCTGAAGCATACATCAGCCAAAAGGGCTTAATTGAATATATTTGTAAGTGGGTCATTGTCCTTGGTATAGAAGCCCACAATTAAGGTGGTTGGGTGTTGCAAGGCAGACACTGAAGTCTCCCTCAAGTTGTAGCCTGAAATACTTTAGGGTGGCACGGTGGTGCTAAGGCAAGTTAGATCACATAGGATTTTGGAGTATCCTTTTAGTTAGAGCTAATAAAACGGCGTTGGAGCACCCTTCCAGTTGGAACTAATAAATCAAGGTGTTCGAGCATCCTTTCAGGGGTTGGAGCTTCTTGCTAAATAGAATGCTTTTCTAGAGTTCTAGGAAGTTGGATCTTCCCATTTAGTTGGAATTGTAGAATATTGTACTCATAAATTATTAGAAAAGTGTTCTGTCGTTTTTCTCTTGGAAGGGTTTCCACGTAAAAATTTATTGTGCATTGTTCTTGTGATGCGTTGTTGTTCTATGTTTTGATTTGATGTTAATGCTCTGAAAATTTAATAATTAATTAATTGAAGTAAAATACTAATTCACCCCCCTCTCAATGTTTCCAACACCAAGATCCCAAATATGAGGGCCCTAATCCCTCCACTTATCATCCATCTAGTGCCCAAATCCCAGGGCCTTAAGCCCGCCACTTGTCATCCATCGAGAGGCCAAATCTGAGGACCCTGAGCTCACTAATTTCCAAACCCAAAACCGAGATCCCTAAGCCCACCACTTGTCAGAGCCCAGATCCGACGAACCTAAACCTGCCGATAGTCATCCAACGGGAGCCCAGATCTGAGGGCCCTGAACCCTCCACTTTCCATCCATTTAGAGCCCAGATCCGAGGGCGCTAATCCCACCACATTGCATCCATGTATATCACATATCCAAGGGCCCTCATCTAACCACTTTCTATCCATCTAGATTCCAAGATCTGAGGGACGTCAGTCCACCACTTGTCATCCAATGAGAGCCCAAAATCGAGGGCTCTGAGCCCGCCACTTTTCATTCATCTAGATCCCAAATTTGAGGGATTTTAGCCTGCGACTCGTCATCCATCTAGATCCTATTGAGAATTCAATAGGGCAGCAAGTATGTAAATTCTCTTAACTTGATAATTGTTTGTGTTTCATTTATTATTACAGTGTGAGATACATCAAACAACGATCAAAACAATAAGAACAATGACACAATATATAGGTTGCAAGCTAGGGCCAAAACCCCTCCTCCCGAGGGGAAAACCTGTAAATCCCTTATCTTCTTATAGATTCTTCAAGTGCCAAATACGATGACCTAGTGACTCAAACAAATACCCTCCAAGACCAAGATCAACAAGGCCTCCTACTGCAGTGACTTCGACCTCCCACTAGAGATCTAAAATTATGTCTCATGACAACTGCTACAATTGTTGTTTCTCCTCCTAGAGACTTTGATCTCCCTCGAATAGCCTTCTCTTCCCTTCACTTGCCTTCCCTTGAGACTTAGGGATAATGAGATGCCCTAAGTAACCTTTGTTTTCCTTTCCTTCTCTCTTTCCTTCAAGATCAAACTAGAGATAGACCCAGCACAGAAACCCTAACTTCAACTTTCACAAGAGAGATAGAACTAGCCCAAGCACTTCGACTTCCTCTTCTTTGTACCCTCTTCTTTGACTTCTTCTCTTCCTCTTCTTCGCATAGAATGACATAAATGTGTTTTTAATGGAGGACGAGTTCCTCTCTATATATAGGCTCTTCCAAGGGTAGACGTGGCTCTTAATGTAGGTCGACCTGACAGCTCCTTACGCTGACTTGATCTTGGAGGTATTTCGACACTTCAAAGACAAAATATTTTTTTCTTTACAAGATACAATGTGCCCATAGGGTCTACAATATATGACAATGACTCTTTAACCTAGAACAAACCCTAAAAGCACTCAATGGGTGCTTCACCTATAAAATAAAAGAACTTGAGCATGAAACCCATGCTCCAATAATAATTTTGTTTCATTTTATTATTTACAAGAATACATTTCATACTTATGAAGACCGAACCTAGTTACACATTTTTCAACACTCCCTCGTAACTAGTGAAGTATTCATAAGAGGTACATGGTCATTCTCAATCTGAAGAGATCTCATAAAAAGAGTCGGATTGGTAACCCATTTATTTGGCATCATATCAACCAGCATTGTTACATAGCAAGGCCTTGACTAACAACTTTATCCACATGATCAAAGCACAGTGCTGGTGAGACCAATGATTCATAGACACCATAATCATTGTCTCTGAAGATACATACTCCACCTAGGTGTTCATAGAGTTTGACCTTCATTTGGACTATTCCTATCTTGGATAGCTAGTCCTCAAAGAATATTAGTCCACTACTACTCTTGTCTTGAGTTCCCTACCACATTCTCAAAGAGTATCGGGTACTAGATGGTTACCAAATCCTCCATTCTTTCTTCCCAAGTAAAGACAAGAATGCAGTGTTTATCTCTCCCTCTCAATTAGGGAGGATAAATCGACCAAACCAAGATTGTCCCTTAAATATACAAGCTTCTTATTTGGAAATGACTCTTTCAATATGTCAGCTACTTGTTCATCAGTGGAGATGTATTATAGCTTCAACACACCATTTTGTACTAGCTCTCGGATATAGTGATACTTGTTGTTTATATGCTTTGTATTTCCATTAAACACTAGATCTTCATACAAACATATATGACTAGTGTTATCACATTGTATCACTGTAGGGCAAGTATATCATGAGCGCAACCATACCATAAGGGCCCTCAAACAAATCAGATAGCAGTGTCCTCAACCATACTGCTTCTCTGCTTACTTTACATGCTACAACATATTCAGCTTCAGCACTACTCATCATCATCATCATGAATCTTGGAAAGTTCCTTTGATTTCTTTAATGTTATGCTCTCATCAAATATGACATTGCAATTGACTTCTATGTGATGTCCATCTCTCTTGTAGATCCTATAAGTTTTTGATGAGTTGTTATATCCAACAAATGTTCCCTTCATGTCGAAAGGATCCAACTTCTTTCTTTTGTCCTTTGGTATCTGGATATATACAAGGCACCCAAAGATCTGAAGATGATCTACAGATGGCTTCTTTCCAGTGAACAATTCTTCTAGAATTTTGTTGTCTAGAGATCTATGGGGACTTCAATTCTGAATGTAGATAGTTGTTTTCATAGCCTATTCCCACATAAACTTAGGTAGATCCTGATTGTGTAACATTTCTTTTACACTTTCTTCGATGGATCTATTCTTTCTTTCTGCAACTCCATTTTGTTAGGGATTATATGAGACTATCAACACCCTCTTAATCCCAAACTCCTTAAAGAATGCTATAATTTCTTTGGATATATATTCTCCTCCATTATCAGATCTTAGTATCTTGATTCTTATTTTCATAAGGTTCTCCGCTTCAGCGTTGAAGTCTTGAAATTTTGGTAAATACTTCGTCCTTGGTTTTCATTAGGTAAGCTCGAGTATTTCTTGAATGATCATCTATAAATGTGACATAATATAGATGACCTCCAAGTGATTTAGGAGTCATAGGACCACATACATCAGAGTGAATGAGATCCAAGATTTCTTTAGACCGTGAAGCACTGCTTGCAAATGGTCTCTTGGTATTCTTACCCAATGCACATCCCTAACAGACATCTTTGTGATCTTCTTTCAAATTAGAAATCCCATCTACTATGGAACTTAGGATTGGAATAATTTTGAAATGTAGATGACCAAATATTCGATGCCAAAGTTCACATGGGATAATTGCAATGTGTACTAGGGTTTGGGCCACATGAGTCATCAGTCTGTAGAGTCTTCCTTCTCGAATGCCTATAACTTTGGCTTGATCTATAGTTGAGTTTTTCCACAAACAACCTTTCCATCAATGAAGGCTATTCTATCACTCTTATCTTCTAGACTTGAAATAGAAAGTAAATTCTTGTGCAAACCTGGAACAAAGAGAATGTTGTTGAGGTGGATGTTGCTTCCGTCTTCCAACTTTATGGAGGTTGATCCAATACCTCTCACAGGATAGCTCTTGTTGTCTCCAAATTCCATTGAATAAGCGGAATTTCCTTATGATAAGGTCTTCAATCTATTGGAATGGCCAGTCATGTGGCTTGATGCACCACTATCAATTACCCAAATGTCTTCATATTGAAATGTGCCAGAGAAAGTCGAGAAGAGACCTTCAACCCTTTCTTTGATTAATACTTTCTTTGTAGAGAATAATAAATTTCATGCTTCCTTAATACCTTTCTTGAGATGGCTTGCAATCTTCTTGATGAACTTCTTCATTGTAGAGGAGATCTTCATGATGCCCTTAAGGAACCTTGGCTCTAATACTATGTTGAGAATTCAATAGGGCAGTAAGTATGTCAATTCTCTTAACTTGATAATTGTTTGTGTTACCTCTTTCATTATTAGCTTTGTTCCTTACTATTACAGTGTGAGATACATCAACCAACGATAAAAACAATAAGAACAATGACACAGTATATAGGTTGCAAGCCAGGGCCAAAACCCCTCCTCTTGAGGGAAAAACCTGTACATCTCTTCTCTTCTTATAGATTCTTCTATTGACGAATACCATGACCAAGTGACTCAGATAAATACCCTCTAAGATCAAGATCAGCTCAACCTCCAACTACTGTGACTTCGACCTCGCACTGTAGATCTGAAATTCTATCTTACGGCAACTGCTGCAACTGTTGTTGCTCCTCCTAGAGACTTTGATCCCCCTCAAATAGCCTTATCTTCCCTTCGCTTTCCTTCCCTTGAGACTTAGGTCTAATGAGATTCCCTATGTAACCTTCACTTTCCTTTCCTTCTCTCTTTCCTTCAAGATCGATCTAGAGATAGACCCAACACAGAAACCCTAACTTCCACTTTCATAAGAGAGATAGAACTAGCCCAAGCACTTCGACTTCCTCTTCTTCGTAACCTCTTCTTCGACTTATTCTCTTCCTCTTCTTCACATAGAATGACATGAGTGAGTGTTTTTAATGGAGGACGATTTCCTCTCTATATATAGGCTCTTCCAAGGGTAGACGTGGCTCTTCATGTACGTTGATTTGGAAGACCAACTTGATCTTGGATGTATTTCGACACTTTAAAGACAATAAATTTTCTTTACAAGATACAATGTGCCCATAGGGTCTTCAATATATGACAATGACTCTTTAACCTAGGACAAACCCTAGAAGCACTCAATGGGTGCTCTACCTATAAAATAAAAAGAACTTGAGCATGAAACACATGCTCTAATAATAATTTCTTTTCATTTTATTATTTACAAGAATACATTTCATACTTATAAAGACCGAACTTAGTTACACATTCTTCAACAGATCCTAGATCCGAGGTACTTGAGCACGCCACTTGTCATCCAAAGAAAGCCCAAATTCAAGGCCCTTAGCCCACCACTTGTCGTCCATCTAAATCCCAGATCTAAGGGCCCAGTAGTTACACTTTCTCCATACATTGAATTAATGAGGGAGAGTAACATTCTCTTATGTGTGGAATTACTATTCTATTCCAAGAGAGAGGTTCAATTTGCCAAGTAAGAGATTCTCAATTTAATTTACTTATTACATAAGAGAATTCGCTTTTATTAATCCATTAAAGGTGAATAACTTTAGATTATTTTATAAATAATAGTATCATAATAATAATAATACCAGTAAGGATAAAAATATTAATTCTTACTTGTATAATCATGATTGATTTGATTTTAAAATGGATTCCATACGTCGACACCATCCTTGATCATTTAGAAATAACTTTCTATTTTTGGAAAGTCATTTCCAAACTGAGATATGACTTACTATTTTTGGAAAGTCATATTAGAATTGTTAGAAATGAAATTTTATCATATGTGGTTCAAACAAAACTGAAATATACGATTCCTTTGAGAGAAATTCATCCCTGAGCTGTCAAATTTTAACACTCCCTCTCAGCTAGGGAGGAATTTCTTTCTACATCAAAGATCTATGTTTCCTCTAATCTCTTTCATTCATCTCAATTAACTCTACTTTGTAACAATGAAGTCACATTCTAAAGAAGAATCATCCACTTGACACAAATTTGAAAAGTAAAGGATCATCACATGTCACATAGAGAAGGATTACACTCAACCAATTTTCATCTCAAAAAATTAGTGATAGAACACAGACATCACATAAACAAGACTCAAACAAGTCATGCAGACAAGAATCAAACACAACCAAGTGTCAAGTGGTGGAACACCTACATCCTAGACAAGTCTCACTTCACATATTCGCCAAATAGGTAGCTCTTTCCACGTCCCAGACTGTGGATCAAATGCATATTGAGGCCTACTCTTATGGCACACACTACACAAGAGGTCTCTCATCCTCGGGGGCTTTGCGGCATCATTCCCTAATCTTGTGAGCTCTGACAGAGGGAAAGGTAGCTCAGTGTTCTCAATCCATTGTAACCGCTTCTCAGAAGGGTCATGTCCATAAGTCCAAGTTGCTCTCTAGAAAAAACAAAAACTCTCCTTTCAGTGAATGCTTGGAAATAATGTCAACTATCTGATCATCAATGGAGATGTGATGGAGCCTCACTGCTCCTCTCTGCACCATATCCCGAATATAGTGATACTTGATATCAATATACTTGGAATTGTCATGAAACACGGGATTTTTTGCAAGACGAATCCCACTCTTATTGTCACAATATATAACTGTTGTGTCTGGAACTTGCTCAAATAGCACCGAAAAGATTTTTCAGCCAAATTGCCTCACAGCTAGCCATGTTAGCAGCAATGTACTCGGCTTAAGTTGTACTTAGTGCAACAACTTTTGCTTTCTACTCATTAAAGAGATCATGGCAGATCCCAAGCTAAAGCAGCGCACAGAAGTGTTATTTCTATCAGCAAATTTACCTACCCAATCAACATCAATATATCTATGAAGCCTTACATTTTTAGCAGTATATTTCAATCCTAGATTTATAGTTCCATGCAAGTATCTGAGTACATGTTTTGCAGCAACCCAATGAACATGAAAAAAGATCAATCATATGTTGACATAAAGTGTTTACAACAAAGCATATATCAGGCCTAGTGTTTACCAAAAACATCTAAGCACCAATGAGTTGTCTATACTCTGTGGGATTTGCTAGACTACGTCTTGCAGCTTTGCCACATAATTTCTTAAGGTTCATTTCCATAAGAGTATGCATGGACTTACATTCTACCATAGCAAATCTTTCAAAAATCTTAACAACATATCTTCCTTGAGAAAGATAAATTTCACCACATATTTGCCAGACCTCTAGACCCAGAAAGTAATGCATCAAACCAATGTCTTTCATTTCAAATTCGGAAGCTAACTCCCTCTTACACTAGAGGATAAGAGGTTCTCCTCCTATCAAGAATAAATCATCAACATACAATACCAAAATCAAAAGTATACCTTGGACTGTCTTGAAGTAGAGGTTTGGGTCTGCACTGCTTCTTGTGAAACCAAGCTTTATCAAGCAGCTATCGATGCAAGCATGCCAAGCTCTTGGAGCTTGCTTCATCCCATATAAGGCTTTCTTCAATCTGCATACATGTGTTTCCCTGTCATGCTCTTCAAATCCTTGTGGTTGTTCCACAAATACCTCTTCCTTGAGGAATCCATGCAAGAAAGCAGTTTTCACATCCATTTGGTGAAGAGTCCCTGGCTAGCAGTTAAGGCAACAACAGATCGAATAGTAGTATATTGAGCTACAGGTGCAAAAATCTCATCATAGTCTATTCACTCTTTCTGAGAGAAACCTTTAGCTACAAATCTAGCCTTATATTTTTCAATACTACCATCTGCACCATGTTTAATCTTAAACAACCATTTGGAAGTGACACCAGATTTACCTTGAGGTCTAGGAACCACTTCCCAAACATCATTCTGGATGATTGACTGTATTCTTCAGTCATGGCATCTTTCCAGACCTGTCCTTTTGTAGCTTCTTCAAAGGTACATGGTTCTGCTTAAATGATGTTGTTCATGGCAACAACATACCCTTGAAACCAACTTGGCTTCTTACTTTCTCTGAACATTCCTCTTGGGGCAACATGTTGTTCAGCATCTTGCAAGGTATCTCACAACCATAGTGGTCCCTTTTTGGTAGGAGTATCATGTGGCGGAGGATCTAGATGATCCATGGAAGCCATTGGATTATCAACAAGCTCATTCTCAGGTTTCGGTTCAGATTCAAATGAAGCCTCTTTTTCATCAACAACTTGTCTTTCAGCAATGGCAGGAGGAGGAGAGTCTCTTGTTTTTCTAAGAGTTGCATCTTCATCAAATGTTACATCTCTGCTAAAATCTATAGTTCTTTGTGTTGAAGAAAATTGTAACTAGGTTCGGTATTTGTAAAAGAAATTTTGATCTTTGTACGTATTAAGAAAAAGAAATATTATTTTTGTAAATTATGCGAATGAGTTTCTTGCTCATTCCATAGGTCTAGGAAAGGTCAAAGAATCAAAGTCATGTTCTTGAGCAAGAATATGGGTCAACCTAGTGTCAAGTAGCCCTCCAAGACAAGCACCATCCTCCAAGACGAAGACTACCAGCAAAACAATGAAGAAAACAATTAAATCAGCCTCAAAATGTATATTGAAGAATAGTCATGTCGGCTTAGTTGAAGTGACATATCTATTCATGAATTCAAGTCACCGTGCCTACAAGACAGACCACTATATATACCCAATAGGATCTGCGCAAAAGTAAGAGAAGACATCTCGGATTCTTCATAGGTATAGCTACAGAACCTCAAACAATTACAGTGAGTAAGACCTTACAATCTCAATTCTTCGGATGGGTAATCTAATAAGGATTTCGTAGCAAGTAGAGAGCACACTTATTGTCAGCATATTAGATAGATGCAACACATCTATGATTACAGGAGGACGCAATATTGATCTCAGCGTAATAATGATCACGGTGCAATGAAAAGAACTCAAGCACGGTGATCATAGTTCTGGCCTTCCTACGGTTCCAGCCTCCTCACTATATCGACATTCTTCATTGAAGCAGTTCCTCTGTCTCAGCGTGCTTGTGACATACCAACAGTGTCAGCGTAGTTATATAAGGAAGATCCTGGTGCAAGGAACACACTTACTCTCTTGATATATATGTCTTTGTCTTTGTACTATTGTGATCCTACAATAACACATTCACAGCATACTCTGTCTTGACACATTGGTGATGAACTGAATGAAGACATGATTTCATTCTTAGTATTAGTCATGAAAAGATATCGATGCAGTTGCCATAAATATATATACAGATAACTCAATATCGAGATCTCATAGTTTTAATGATGATTTCTGAACAGTGAAAGATCTAAGTGAAGAAGCAGTTATGGTGCAGCAACAAAGATCTCTTTGTTATGGTGAAGTCCTCAATGAAGGTATAGCAATAGTGTTGTAGCAGTGATGAAGATCTCAGTGGTGCAATAGTGATGGCCTTAGTGGTGGAGCAATGATGATGATCTCAATAGTGACAAAGAAGAGGATTGGTGTCTTCGTCTTGGTGTGGTATATTAAGTCAAGGGTCATGGTCTTGGTATTCAACAATTGGAATCTCTATAAGAAGAATTATGTGCGGGTTTTCCTCTCCAAAAGGGAGGGGTTTTGGACCTAGCAGAATGCCAACATCTTGTGTTCTTGTCTCTTTTCTTTTGGTAGCTATTCGATGAAATATGAAACACGCATTCTAATAATGTTAAAGAGAAAATTGTGGTAATAAGAAAATTAAAAAGCCTCACAAATAGTTATCAAGACAAGAAGAAACTCATTAACTCATATGCCCTAGATTCTTCAACACTTTGACCAGGTACATAAATTCTATAAGCTTTTGAATTATCACAATAACCAACAAACGCACCTTTCTTACCTGAAGCTTCCAACGTGTTCATTTTCTCTTTTGGTACATGGAAGTATATAGGACAGCCAAAGATTCTCAAATGACTCACCTCAGGTCTTTTATGAGTGAATATTTCTTCAGGAGTCTTATTGTTTAAGGCTTGATGAGGAGTTTATTTTGCACATAAACAACGTTATTTCCAGTTTCTCCCCAGATAAACTTTGGTGATTTTTTATCATGTAGCATGGCTCTGACCGCTTCCATAATGGTTCTATTCTTCCTCTCAGCCACACCATTTTGTTGTGGATTGTATGGCACAATGGTTTCTTTCTTTATTCTGGCGTCTTTGCAAAGATCATTAAAATCATTACAAGTGAACTCTCCTCCATTATCAAATCTGAAAGCTTTGATCATCTTTCTAGTTTGATTTTCAATCACAACCTTGAAATCTTTGACCATGTCAAATGCTACCGCTTTATTTTTCAAAAATCATATCTATGTCTTGTGAGAAAAAACATCAACAAAAATCATAAAATACAAGTAGCCACCAAGATAAGTAATAGGCATAGGTCCACATAAATCAAAATGTATGAATTGAAGTACCTGACTAGTTTTTGTTCTACTTGAAAGGAATGATCCCTTTATATTTGTTTCCATTTGCACATCCTGGGCAAACTCATGCATGATCCATTCTGATCTCAAGTATTCCAGAAACCATCTTCCTTACATGAGGTAAGGCTTTATAATGTAGGTGAGCAAATCTTTTGTGTCATAACTCACGCTGAAGATCAATATCATGAATCATTGCATGGATGGGTTTACCATTGACTTTGTAAAGCCCTTCATATTTTGATCCAAAAGTGAAGGCTTCTCTCATACTTGAATTCAAAGGCCGGGTTAGAACCTTTCCATTAATAAAAACAACTTTCATTCATTTATCTTCAAGGGTAGATATGGATACAAGATTCTTTTTCAAACCAGGTACATACAAAACTTTTTGTAGAAAAATAGATTTGTCGTCATTTAACTGAAATAAAATTGAACCATAACCTTTAACTTGGTGAGTAGAATTATCTCCAAGGGTAACATTTAAATTAGTCTCCTTCTCAACTAGATTAGAGAGTGTTTCTTTGTAACCAGTAAAATGTTTGGAAGCACCACTATCAACTAAACAACTATCAAATGAATATGCAGAAGAAACACTAGAAAGAACAGAAACAAGAAAATATTCTGATTGAGTTTCTGTTGCATTATTTCTATATCTTGGATTCTTGTTTTTTTAGAATGCCCATTACTTTGATTTTCAAAAGAGACTTTTCTATAATCAAATTTGTTTTTGAATCTAGGTGTTCTTCTTCTTTCTTACAATCACGAGCAAAGTGACCATGCTTTTGACAGTTAAAGCATTTAAATTTTGACATGTCTGGATTCCCTTTATTCGATTCGAAAGTGGATTTATTTTTATTATCTTTATTTCACTAGGTTCTCCTTCTTCATGATGTGAAATTTTCCCTCTGGAAATCATTTTGGCCTCCCCTTGCATACACTTTCCCATGAGTTCATCAAATTTGGAAATAGTGTTGATGTTGTTGGTGGTGATAAAAGTCTCCCAAACAGGAGAAAGGCCTCCAAGGGCAATCAACACCATTTCTTTGTTGGGCACAACCTCACCAACTGTAGAAAATGGACCCATGATTTCAGTCATTCTCGAGAAGTATGCTTGAACCGTCTCTCCTCTATTCATCTTGAGGTCCTTCAGTGGATTTTTCAAGGCAATAATCTAGTTCAAGTTAATAATTGCAAACATGTCAATTAGTTTGTCACACATTTCTTTAGCTTTCTCCCTTGTTTTTTTAGAATGCCCATCTGTGTTGTTGTTGGTCCTTTCTCCCAACACTGCCTCTACACTACAACCCCCTCTCATCATGTTGCATCGTACTACTGCATTGCAACTCAGTTACTAAAATTAAGTAACTGATCTACCCAAATACTGACATCCCTGTCAGGCTAGAAATACTCCTGATGATGAATCTCCCTCTGCTGTTATACCATGCTCCCTCTACTACATCTGCACTTCTGCAACAACTTTCTGCCTCTCGTGCCGCTGCAAACCTCGTTGTGCCATCCTACACTACTGCAACCTCCTATGTGCCTCTCACATTGTTGCAACCTCTCTACGTTGCCAGGGACTACTGCACTCTAGCACTCTCTGCCACTTCATCCGCAACCACTTCTACCAACATCCGCCATCCTGCTACTCTCACTTCGGGGCTCCCATAGCAAGGTATAATCCAAGAGTTTGGGTACCTCAAGGATCATGCCCCTCATCACATGTAGTCGTCCTGACTACAGCTCGATGTCTCCCCACCTCTTCTCTAGAGGTATATGAGCACTCATGGCACAATCGTCATCCTCCTCTACCTCCTTTTCGACCTTCGTTGGTTGCCTTGGAGTCAGACACCTCTCCCTTATTCTTCTTCCTCGGACATTGGTTTGCATAATGTCCCAATTCCCCACAATTGAGGAACTTAAGCTTGGAGAAGTCTTTTTTCTTTCTCTTCTCCTGCTTCCTCCTCCTTCTTGACCAGGACTCCTTTGTTGCTACTTCCTGTCTTGGACAATCATCTGATCTCTTCTTGGCGAAGAGTTGCCCACAATTCTTCCCAATCTGGAAGATTCGCTCTACCCAGAATACTCTAGAAAAATGTCTCCCACTCCTCAGAGACTGTGTTTAGGGCGGTCCTCACCATCAACTCCTAATTCGGTGTGGACCCTATGGAAGTGAGTTGGTCCTGAATCTCCTTTAATCTAACGAGGAAGTGATCTATCTGCTCCCCTTTCTGCATCTGGTATGACCGTAGTTGATTCTCTAGTAACATCTTCCTCTGCACGGAAGTATGTTGGTACAACGTCTTCAAGGTGTCCCACATTTCCTTTGCCGTCTCCTTCTCGGCAATATGTTGGACCACATGATCCTTGACCCCATCAAGGATTATGCATTTCGCCTTGGCCATTGCTTCCTCGTATTTTTCATTATCGGGTCAACTAGGATAGCCATTGTTCTCAAGGCAAAGGCCTTGATGTGTTGTTTGTCTAAAATGGACAGGATCCTAGCCTTCTAATGATAAAGTTGGACGCCTCATCCAGCCTGTCCTAATCCCTCAATCCATTCATGGCCATCTCTCTGCTCTTCCTTTCGACTCCTCTGAGTCTCTACTTCCCTTCTGGAAGTTCTCTCTTCGACTCCCTCTGAGTCGTTACTTCCCTCCTAGAATTTCTCTGCTAGACTCCCTCCGAGTCTCTATTTCCCTCCTGGAAATCCGTCTGCCAACTTTCAAGTTGCACCTCTCCGATCTCTTGTGCACCTGCAACATTGATTTGGATTTCTTGGCTAGAAATCCGCCTAGGTAGCAACTCCCTCTACCTTGGTTTTGCCGCGTTAGGTATTGTTCTGTCTCGGAAGCAACAACACCCCACCAGCTTCACTCCCCGCAAACTGCCCACAAGCTTCCTAAGCCCTAGCAACTGAAGCGCTGAGCCTCTAGACTGCACAATCCCAGCATTAGCTAAAATGCTCCGCTAGCCAACTGCATCAACCCTCCTGGTTTCTGCTTGGCTCTTGGTGAGCCTTTTCTGCCCTCTTCAGCCTCTGTGTTGGCCTCCCTCCGCCTTGAACTGATGACGCAGTCCTCTGCGTCAACCCTTCTCCGTCGCTTTTTGCTAGGAACAACTTCTGTCACTCAAGACAGTTGTTTCTGCTGCAAATGATCTGATTTAGTTGTTACCTTCAGCTCTCCTGTGAGCTACAACCCTCTGATACCATGTTGAAGTTCCTAAGTCTAACCCGTTAGAAATTTTATCTATATTCTTTGGTTTATTTCACCTACTTGTTAATTACAAACAAGTTATTTAACCATATAAATGCTAAAATAAACACAATACAGTCTCAACCATCTACAGATCAATAGATGAAAGAAATAGACAAACACACAAGTGACACCGTTATTTTTGGACAACTCGTCCCCGGAAAAACCCAACTTGGGAAAACCGGTGCAGCAATTTTGAGGATTATTTTATTATGCATTCTTTCTTAGTACACCTAGGTGCCAAACTGGCTCACCCAACAGAGAAAATAATCTGGCAGTAATACCTCTTTATTCGGAAGCAGATATTCAAAAAGTTTGCCCCACAAAACCCTCTCCAGCACAATCTGAAGCTCAACGTCAGCCCTCCTGGCCTCTGTGTCAACCCTCTGAGGCACTGCACAACCTCTACGGCCCTCTACGTCACTCCTACAGCCTTTGCATGGGTGACACTGGCCCTTCTGGCCTCTGCACAGTCTCTTCTGCCTCTGCGTGGCTCCCTCTAGCTTAGTGTCTGCCTCTCTCTGCCTCTGCATGGCTCCCTCTGGCTCAGCATCTGCCTCTTTGCTTCTGCGCTGGTCTCTCGGCACTATCTCTGCCTCTTTGTCTCATACTCACCGCCCCTCGCTGCCACTGATCACTGATTCGATTTCTCTTATCAAACCCCGCTCTAGAAAATCGAATCATTGATCACCCTGGTGTATTCTCCAACTGACCCTCAAGCCTCATCTTATACTTTTCTTGTTGGTCCTTCAACGTCCGAGATTACATCTCTAATCAACGGCTAAGATTAGATTTGGCTTGATCCATGTCATTTAGAACCTTCTAACCCAGTTTTATATCTATACCCATTAATATTTTATTTTTCCCCAGTTTAGACTTAAGAACTCCATAAAAATATTAACTATTTTAATATCTCCTTAACCAGGTAGAATCTGCCCAAACCATTTATGGGTCTTGGAGATCTCATGTGCTTTTAGCCTCTCCACCAATTTTCATGGCTAGAGCACATCCGATGCTACCTGAAATCAGCATTGAATTAGTGAATGAGTGTTACAATCTCTTAAATGTGGAGTTACTATTTTATTCGAAGAAAGAGGTTAATTTAAGAGATTCTCAATTTAATTTACTTATTCCATGAGAGAATTTGCTTTTATTAATCCATTAAAGGTGAATGACTTTAGACTATTTTATAATTAATAATAATACTAATAATAAAGATAAAAATAATAATTCTTGACTTGTATAATCATGATTGATTTGATTTTAAAATGGATTCCATATGTCGAGATCATCCTTGATCATTTAGACATGACTTTCTATTTTTGAAAAGTCACTTGCAAATTGAGATGTGACTTACTACTTTTGGAAAGTCATATTAGAATTGTTAGAAATGAAATTTTATTATAGGTGGTTCAAACAAAATTGAAAGATATGATTTCTTCTAGGAGAAATTCATCCCTGAGCTGTCAAATTTTAACAAGAATTGCCTTCTTCACCCTGATTTTGTTGGACACATGAAATCGCAGCTAATGATGGTTCCTCAGAATCTAAATCCTCACTATGTGTGACAACGATTCCTTCATCACATTATTGTACTTCAACTTACTTCCCATCTACTATTTTACAGTAGCGTAAGGACGTGTCCTCACATTTATGTCCTAGCACCCAATTTTCTCCACATTTGTGACAGTTATTTTTCTTTTCTATCCTTTTCTCTGACCCGTTACTTGAAGAGTCTGACCCTTTCTCAACTTCATAAGTATACAGTTTCTTGTCAAGGCATTTGTTTCATGAAGTCCATTTGTCCACAATACCTACATTTATTTGTTTTTTTCCTAAGTATTGTTGTTGGTCTTCATCTTCCTTGAATGATGACATTCTGAACTTATGTTTTTGCTCAATAATCTTTGCAACATGTCTAGCTTCTTTGAAAGTTTTAGGTTTGTATAATTTCAATTCTGCACGGATATATTCCTTAAGTCCACATCTCTACATTTTTTGCAGTTCTTCGTCAGTAAACCCTCTTTGTCTTATAGATAATACTTCCCATTCGTAGGTGTATTCGCTTACAAACCCTTTTTGCTTGAGATGAAAGAATTTCTCGTAGATCTCATCTTCTTCTTCGTCATGAAACCTTTTTAGCAAGGCATCCACAAAAATTTTCCAATGGAATGAACGAGTCTCACATATGTTGGACCACCATAGGAACCAATCATATGCCTCAGCTTCCAAATTGTTGGTATTCATGATTTTTTCTCATTCACTTATTGGTGGGTTTGACTAAAAAATGGTCTTCATTTTATTAACCCAAGCAATAGCGCCTCTATGATCTTTACCATCTTATTTTGGAAGCTCCTTCTTAATTCATTGCTAGTATTTTTCTAGAAATTTTATGTAGTACTAACTCCTGAGAAGTGTATTTGCGGCATTTTCGGAATTTCATGCTGTATTTGTGGAATTTCATGATTTGGCAAATATTCACTTCATGAAGTCTTGGGACTTTTCATTGGTTCTGGAGTAATTAAAGGGTCAAAAAATGAATTAACCCCTCCCATTAACTGGTTTTGCATTCCTAGCAACATTCTCTCAATGTTATTTTTTTTTTTAATATTGCTTGCCATTTTCTCGAGTTACAATTACCCTATTTTGACCTTCTCCTAACTCTTCCTGCTTCTTCTCAACATTATCGAGACGATGTCATACCTTATCAAGTTCTTCTTGATATTTTTTTGAGTCATCATCATTATTCCCCATTTTGTTCCTTTTTTCTTGGTGGAACCATTTTTCCAATTTAAATTAAATAATAATAATAATATTTTTTAACTAATTAATTAATTATATGATATATATATATATATATATATATATATATATATATATATATATATATATATATTTGAATTATATTAAACTAATTTGTATAACCCTTTGTAATAACACAAGCGTTACTCCAAAAGGTAACAGATCGATGTTTGAACCAACGTGATGGCTCAATCGAACAAGTGCGACTGACGACAACGGTTTTACTCCCAAATGTAACAGACCAATGTTTGAACCAATGTGACGGCTCAATCGAACAAGTGTGACTGACGGCAAGGGTTACTCCCAAACGTAACGGACCGATGTTTGAACCAACATGACAGCTCGATTGGACAAGTGTGACCAGCGGTTGTCAGACCTATAGTGGCAGGGATGGTTGGCAATGATCGAGGAACAATCGACCAAGCGGAGCAGGTATGGTGGACAACGGTTCGATGGAAACAGTGGCGACAAAAGTGAGTGATGTAAGTGGCAACGGAAGCCCGGAGCGGTCAGCAATGTTGTAAAGTGGTATAGCGGACGAGAATGTAGATGTTGAAAGTGGAGTGGTTCCAAGAGGGCGGAACAGTGATCTGTGCAGCGGAAATTTGCCCATAGAGTCGAAAATGGCTCTAATACCACTGTAGCAGAGAACTCTAGTAAGTAAATTATTAGTGTGTAGATTTTGTGCATGTAAGCAATTGTATTATTGATGAAAATATGAATAGTGATTACAATTCTTCATGGTGGTGTGCCTATATAGGCATTGGTTGGCCACGAAGATGGGTGGTCACATCTTTTGTCCAATGTCCCTTCATAATTAATAGGACATTAATTCATTTAATTAATTAATTATTAATAATACTTGTTATTTATTGTTATTTATTAATTTATATTTGTTATGAATATTTTATTCATAACAGCCACTTTCCCTGGTAAATATGCCCTAGGATTCTTATTGAAGGAAAAATAAGAAATTGGTTTTTGCAATTAAAATTGTCCTCTGTGTATGATTTCATTATTGGCGTATTTTCAGTTGTGTGAGTTGTTTTTTTAAGTTAGGCATTTCAGTGTGTTTATGTTTTCAGTGGTTTGTAACTATCAAAATATAGACCAAACCTGGAGTGCATGAAATTCTAACATGGTATCAGAGCAATTTTGAAGAACAATTGGATCAGAGATCGCACAGGCGACAGTTGTAAGAGGGGGTTGACGTGACTATTTGCAGGTGGCAGAAGTCTTGAGGAGTTGTTGCAGATTTGACAGCTAAGTAAGGACCTAGCAGAAATAGAGAAGACAGTTTCAGAGTTGAGGATTGAGGATAGGTTGGATGGGAAATTCAACTACTAAGCATGGAAGGAGAGAATCAAGTTGATTCTAATGGAGAATAATCTTTTGAAGTTTGTTGATACCAAGATCACTCCATCTTCAAATCATGCGAAGTTGGCTCAACACAACAAGCAGGATGTGAAAGCCAAAAGAATGATTTTAGACGCAGTAGAGGACCATTTGATCTTGCATCTATTGGGAAAGGACATCGCATGTGACATGTGGGAAGAAGCTCTAAAAGCACTTTTTTAGAACAAGAATGAAAACCAGAAGATGACGCTGAAAGAGACGCTCAGGAAAACCAAAATGACCGATACAGACACTATGGCATCGTAATTAACCAAGATTTAGCAAGTCCATGATGAGCTTGGGGCTGTAGAGGAGACAATGCCAGAACCAGAGTTGGTGAGGACTACACTGAAGGGCTTCTCAAAGCAATGTATGCCATTCATGAAAGGATTAGTGTCACAAGACACACTTCCAGATTGGAATAGGTTGTGTGATGATTTCATCCAAGAGGAACTTCAGGACAAGGATCTTCAGCAGAAGAGTCTTGATGAGGAAAACATTGCCCTCGCTAGTAATTTAAAGAAGGGAAAAGGAAAGTCTAGCAATGGCATCAAAAAGGACTTGAGCAAAGTGAAATGCTTTGCATGTGATGAGTTTGGCCATTATCCGAGCCAATGTTGACATAAGAAGAAAGTAGGGAAAGGGGAGCAACAAGAGGTGGTTGCTCTTGCTACAATCAACAAATATGATTTTGCTAGGAGGTTCAAGGAGGGTGAATTTTCTCTTATCTCTCATTTTTTAGGGAGCTTCGTTCGTGACGGTTCTTGGTTTCTAGACAATGGGGCTCGGAAGCATATGACAAGAACACAAGAGATGTTTGATAACTTGACCAAGTGGGATTCTGATCTACTGGTGAAGATTGGTGATTAGAGTCAACATGCAGTGGAGGAATCGAGATTATACCATTTAGGATGGAGTCAAGTGGATTTTTGCGAGTCTAGGATTTGCTTTGGGCATTGAAACTCAGATTCAACATGCCTTTAGTCTCAGCAATTGAGGCAAAGGGGTTTGATGTTTTCTTCCAGGAAGGAAAGGTAACTCTCAAACCAAGTGGATCTAACTCTAGCCCAAGGGTGGTTCTTGGAGTTAAAGAGAGTGGTATGTATAGGCTAAAGGGAAACCATATTGACCAACGAAAGAAGAATGTTAAAGGGACTCGGAGGAAGTCAGATTTTAGAGGGAGTTCGTAAATTTAGAGGGAAAGAAGCCAACCCCAAAAGAGGGTGCTCTCAAGTTCAAGACGAAGAGAAGAGTCTTCCAAAGTCGTTGAGAAGTGGTATGAGATGGCCAGGTAAGATGCTCAAGAGCAGGAAGCTTCAAGGAGTAAGATGTCTTCGAAGAAGGGTCCAAGTCTTGCAACAAGATTTGCTTCAATGACAAAAGAAGAAGCTTATAATGGATGTGTTCCACTATGGGAAACAAAGAGACTTCCAGGGAATGGTTGTACCTCCCTCACTAAGAGGGAGTGTTGAAATTTGGTACTTGGTAGCATCAAGAGGTACTCTCACATGCCCTTGGTGTTGGGCATGTGAGAGGAAAACACTCATGGAAGTGATTGTATGTGTGTATGAGCTAAATGATGGGCCTTTGTACCCATAGACCCATGGTATTTCAATAACCCATGGTATTGCACCCCTTGAAAAGGTATAAATTAGAAGCCAATGGAGACGCTTGAGAAAAAATTTGGCGAGGAGAATAACATATATTTCTTCTTGATTAGGGTTCTGATTTCCAAATGAAACCATAGCCCTGCAAAGGAGCAGCAAGGTACTCTTGAAGGATGTCAGTAAATTGGTTCATGGGGCAAATATGTTAGGGCAAATGTTGAAGGAGGTAGTTAGGCTATTCTAAAGGAAATAAAGGAAAAGCCGCAAGGACAAAAGGAGAAGCTAAGGGCATTAAAGGTAGTTTGTGCCCTAGGAAGGGTTGGACCTATGGGAATCTACCATCTGCAACTAAAGGAATGTTTTAGGGTTAGTTTGGAAGCCTGTGCAAGGAAACCATAGCTAGGGCAAGGGTTGGCAGGTGGCCAATTGGGTGATATAGCTGCAAATAAGGAAGGCTAGAGAACCTGTGTGCAAGGGTTTAGGGCACAAAAGAAAGGGTCAGGTCTACACACCAACAAGGATGGGTATCTGAGCCCTCTTGTGGCAGATCACGGAGAAAAGTGGACCTATAGGTGCATTTGTAGGCAAGCAGCAAGGAACTGGACCCTATGGAAGGGTCAACCTACTAGTTTAAAACAAGTAGAGGCTTATGTAAGGACTTTGGGCTAGCTTGCAAGCCTAGTAAAGTAATACATTGTTGGTCAAGGGTTGGAAGGAGGGTTGGAAGTTCCCTAAGGCTACAACAACAGTGACTCAAACAATAGGTAAATTCTATAGTGAATGATTTCCACGACAGTGGTGTTTTAGGCAATTGAGGACTTAAAGGATTTAGCCTCAGCCCAAGGATTTTGGACAAGGTTTTGTCTCTTGTATTAGAGAATTTTTAAGAAGTTGTAAAAGGCCACCTTCCTATCGTTTTTCCACAATATTAGAGTCTAGGATAGAATCTTAAATCACTAACACTACCAAATCTGAGTATCACAACAAACTACTTTGCAACAATGGAATAAAATGTGACAGTAAATCAACACGTGCACAATATAAACAACTTCTTACAAATTTTACAACCCAACTTTGTTATATTAATCCAACTAAATAATACAACAATTTAGGGCTCCCATACAAGGGATTATGGCCCTCAAACATCCACTAATACAAAGATATAAAATATGGTGCCAATCCATCGACAACCAATCTACCCTTTACAAGATACCTTGACCATCTAGCTGATGTAGCACGCGCTTTCAGCTCCTCTCGGTCGTACCTTGTACCTGCCTAATCCTTCGGCTCTCGATCTGCAGCACTACCTCTATCAATGATCCAAGTCCACCTAGCCACTGAATCTCAGCTATCCAATCTGCTCATTAGTTGTGCCTTAGTCTGTCAAGGACGCAACACATCGAGACTCTTGTCGAGTTGTTCACAACTCTGTTTGTGAACAACTATCAACTGCCCATTGTTGCTCCTCAGCTACTCAGGGACTTCAGCCCACTATCGTCTTCCTGCATTGCTCCAATGAAGGCTAATATAGGGCATGGAACGATGCAACCTATCACTGCAAGATGCCCATCTCTCATAATGAACACAGACTAGGAGAATTGTTGATCTTCTGTTGTAGATGTCCTCCAGGTGGCAAGTCTTTAGTCCATTAAAGTGTTGCACATTAGACTCTAACTTGGGCACTATCACGTTGTCCTCGAACAGGCCATAAATGCCCAATCCATTGTCCACACTTGGTCCACTCTCACGCTACCCTCCAACAGACCACGAGCATCCAATACAAATGTCTTCTTTTAGGACTACATTCACCTCATGAGTTGATGTGTCACTGCTACAAAATTTGCAATTTGGTTAGGGCTAATATCAATCCACATCGGCCCCAGTCCTTGCCTCTATACCTCCTCTATAGTTGTGGTTTACTTCTCAGTGGAAGTTGCTCCCTTTGTTGCCACCTGGGGGAAGGTCTATGGTGGTTTTGGCTCCTCCAAACAGCCACTACAACTTTTATCCTCTCTGCAATGATAACAGGGATCTCGTGCCCACAAATCTAAGACAAAACCACACCAGACATCAGTCCAGAATTGTCCTACACTTATGGCCTCCAACCTGCACCTCTCCTCTTTGAAGACATCCACAAACTGCTCTTCCAATTCCCTTGCAATATGAGTTGTCTTCTCTGAAGAACTCAACCTTGGTTAGGGCACCTATCCCTAAAGAAACCACCCTTTCTCCCACATGCAAGCCTTCTCCTTGTTGCATTTTAGCTGGAGACAGTTGCGGCCTTGTTTAGGGAGCCTAGTAAACTACCCGGCCTCCCTAAAGAGGCCCTCCTTCCCACTTGCGGTCACACAAAGGTACATGGCCTACTACAAGGAGACAATTTGTTGGTTATTTGTGCCTAGAATAGACCTTAACCTCCAAGGCCAAGTCTCATCTTCAATGTTTCCTTCACCTACAAACAACACAACCCTAAACTAGACCCAAAAAGGATCCAAAACTATCTCAGCCTTCTTCTTTTCTTGGTTGTGGCTACCTCAGGGAACTTGGCTTTCATTTCAAACCTTACATAAGAGAGAGGGATGCTATGTTGGATGATCTTATAAGGCTCCTGCTCATCCTTATTTGTATCTCTCTTGTGGCAACGTCTAGCCCTCTTCTATGGCTTTCCTAAAGTCTAGCAGTCCTTAAATATAAGCCACAAACTCATACATAAACTTCAAAAATTAATATCTCCACTTCTACAATTCAGATTCGAGTGATTTTCGTTGCATCTGGTGACTCTCGGAGTCCTCTATGAATTCAAATCATCACATGTAGAAATATCCTCATGGAATCACACCCATATGCTCGGGTGCAAAGCCCATAAGCTTGGGTTTCACGCCCACAAGCCATACTTGTGCGTCAAATCCTCCACAACCATCAAGCCTAGGGTTTGGAGTACCTCGCAAACTACAAATATCAACACTTCCTTGATAAGGGAGCCCTAGGATTCTAATTGAAGGAAAAATAAGAGATCAGTTTTTGCAATTAAAACTGTGTGTTTTGAGTATAATCTAATTGCTAGCTTATTTTTTGTTGTGCAAGTTGTTTTTTTAAAGTTAGGCATTTCAGTGTGTTTATGTTTTTAGTTGTGTGTAACTATCAAAATATAGACCAAACCTGAGGTACATGAAATTCTAACAGCATCCGCTCGAAGCATGGTGGTCAAAACAAGAAGGTCAACTTCCAAGTGGCGTAACTTTTGCATATGAACTTTGCTTGATGTCTCTATTGTGTCGATGGAACGGTATCTTAGTATAGAACAACCCCAAGGACCCCAGGAGGTCAAGCAAAGGTGAAAGTTCTGGACCTCAAAAAACTTCATTCCATGCCTCAAATTGCCCCCAAGAGGTTAAAACCCCCAATTCACCAAATTGGAAGTCATCAATAAAATGGTACTATTAGTTCATTCCTCTAATTTTTCCACTCTAAGAGCATCAGCATGGACAACAAATAATATAATGATCCAATCCAGATCATATCCATAATTGGATCAACAAGAGACCTTGATGTTGAAGAATGAGGATGGATGTGGTCGGTCTTCATAATAATAAAATTATTTCCAATTGATGTATTTTGAATAATAAAATTATTTATTTTCAAGCAAGTTCTTCATGCTCTTTATTGGTCAAAAGAGATTTAGAAGGCATATTCTTCATGGCCTTTGCAAAAAAAAGAAAAAAAAAATTGTCAAGAGACTTTTGTGTTCCCATGTGAACAAGTTGGCCCTCCAAGCATGAAGTTGGCTTGGCCAACAAGGAAACACCCATTCGCAATAGTGAAAGGCTATAGATAAGCCATTAGACTCCCTTCAAATGGCATCTAAATCATTCATCTATTTCTACCCTATGCAAAGAACACAAGGAGAACAAGGAGGCTGAAAAATAGAAGTAACTAGGTCATCTTATCTACCCTGCTCATGTTGACTAAAGAGGCCAAGTTTAGGCCTAACTCTAAGGCATCTTTTATGTAGCTCTATGGCACAAATTTTTGAAGTAAATGTGAAGTTCTTAGGCATAATATTCTACAGTGATACTGAATTTTGTGGCTAAGATAGAGGCCGAAATTCTGCCCTCTTGGAGACCTGAAGGACACTTTATTGCAAACCCATTTGTGGACAAATTTGAGGCATCTTGTCTTGGAAACTCTGGAGGTTTTCCTTGGCACTTGTTGGATGGTCATCTTGCTACTATGTTGGTCAATTTGTCTATGACTTTGATGTCTTGTTGAAGTGTTTCTCTAAGGAAATGATTGTTGGGCTTTACCCTTAGTGGGTTCTCCCAGGGTAAACTTTGTCTCGTTTTTGTGCACTGTGATTGTTGACCACTAAGTGTCAACTACCCTATAGAAGCATACATTATTTACAAAGCATTCCATCATGTTTAAGTAGTGAGACATCCAAATATCATCATCATCTTTTGGCAGTTTTGTCAAAATTGTAATCCAAATTCTACAGCCTCGCATGGCCATTGTAAAAATGATTCTAGTATGACTATGAATCCATGTCAAAAATTTAGGTAAGCCTTTGATTCTTAGCAAAGAATTTTGTTGTAGAAAGTTTTTTATCCTCCACCAATTATTTGTGTTTTCTAACCAAAATAATTCGCAGAGTTTTTCTCCCACACATACCCCAAAGCTAGAGTGGGGCTCGATGGTAAGGTCTTTGGTGCAGTCCTAGTGTTATCGAGTCTATGTAAATTCTCATACTAGATCATTTGTCATGTGTCACAGAATTTGGTTGTGTCTAAAGATCATGTTTTAATAATTAAAATTCCCCTTCTATATGGGATGTCCATGTAATATTTCATGTGAAAAGTGTTGTCTAGGAATACTTTAGGTGGATGATTAATCATAATTAGACATCATCGCCTAAATATTATTTAGACCCACTGCGGGTGAAAATATATTTAATCCCCTCTAGAGTCATTTAATTTATATCCTGGCAAAAAATGGCAAAAAAAAGCCAGAAAATGGTCAAAAAAATTAAAACGAGAGAAAATAAAATTTCTCTACAAGAAAAAAAACGAATACGAATTTTTGGAGGAGATTGACTTTCCTAAGGAAAATTGAATTTGAAGGACTCATTTCCAAGGAAAAAAAATCCCATAAAAAATTCCTTGGATCAAACAATATAATTTCTCAAGGAAAATCGATTTTTTTGGTCCAGGGGGTTAAATTAAATGAGGGAATTTCAAGGAAAGACGTTAGGAAATATTTTTGAGACCCTCTATCAAAGGAAAAAATATAATTTTTAAGAAAAATCAAACCTTTGGACCATGGTGGTTAAGTCAAGGAGCAATTTTCGAGGAAAAAAAGTTGGAAAAAATATTTTTTGGTCTGGGATCAAAGCCTTCATCAACAAATTCGAATTTCTTCTTCCAGATCAAGGGACAAGATTTAATCTTGGCATGGATCGAGCATCAACTAGTTGTTATTATCCGAGATCAAGTCAAATTTGTGCACTTCCTTGGACCTAACCGTTTTCCACTTGGAGGGCGATTTAGATCTCTCATTTTTCTATAAATTGAGCTTGAGGCTCCTCATTGTAAACATATTTGGATGGTGTAATTGGCTCTGAAAGCTCTATAATATTTTCCTTTGAATAATAAAGCATAAATTTTTTGGGGCACAATTATGGTTCATGTCTTCAATCTCATGGTAAATTTATTATGACTTTGTGCTTAATATTCTACTGAATTTTAATGTTGTTATTTCCATATGCCTTTAGGATTAATTAGTGTATACTTATCTTACACTATTTTTTGGGTAAAGGAAGCATTGTTTATTGGGCAGATCTAGTGGATTTTAGTTGAATCCCTAGACTTCACTCTCCCCGTGCCAATTAATTCTATTTGAATCTAACATATTTTTCGAGTATTTGTAGAAAATCTTCTTGAATCAGATCCCAGGTACTTGGGGAAGTTTTAGCTAAACCAACCAACTACTTGGGCATGAAGGCTAAGAACCCATAGTGGTTGATCTGAAAGACTCATCATAAGATCACATTGAAGGGAGTTTTCTACCTTTTATTCTGCCAAGATCATCTATTTACAAACCAAAGCTTTCACTTATTTTAAAAGGAACTTTAAATGAATGATTTGTTATTTAAAGAGCTACTCTTGTTGTAAATCTTGTATATCTTGTAAATATATTTTTATATGTATTTTATACTAACCCTTGTATATATTTTTTTAATTTCTTTGTATATATTTGGGGTTTCTAACGTTTATTTTGCAAATCTGAAGTGTAGATGTAAGGGTTTTGCTCATTAATATTTTTGCAAGTGTTTAGGCCCAAAGATCTAAAGGGAGATTCGATTTTGAAGGTCTTATCCCTCTCCTAGTTTAGTGGCTAGGGTTTGACGGCTACATTTAGCATTAAGGCACAGATCTTGCTTCCCTCTCAAGGCGACAAGGGTTTGAGGCCATTCTAGGCCTTCCAAAGGATTCAATATGCAGATTTGTGACGTCATACCCTCAAGCAAGAATTTTTATAGGGAGCAACCCTTCAAGCTTTTGATCTAGCTCTATAATATTTTCCTTTGAATAATAAAGCATAAATTCTCTGGGGCACAATTATGGTGCATGCCTTCAGTCTCATGGTAAATTTATTATGACTTTGTGCTTAATATTCTACTGAATTTTAATGTTGTTATTTCCATATGCCTTTGGGATTAATTAGTGTATACTTATCTTACACTATTTTTTGGGTAAAGGAAGCATTGTTTATTGGGTAGATCTAGTGGATTTTAGCTGAATCCCTAGACTTCACTCTCCCCGTGCCAATTAATTCTATTTGAATCTAACATATTTTTCGAGTATTTGTAGAAAATCTTCTTGAATCAGATCCCAGGTACTTGGGGAAGTTTTAGCTAAACCAACCAACTACTTGGGCATGAAGGATAAGAACCCATAGTGGTTGATCTCAAAGACACATCATAAGATCGCATTGAAGGGAGTTTTCTACTTTTTATTCTGCCAAGATCATCTATTTACAACCAAAGCTTTCACTTATTTTAAAAGGAACTTTAAATGAATGATTTGTTATTTAAAGAGCTACTCTTGTTGTAAATCTTGTATATCTTGTAAATATATTTTTATATGTATTTTATACGAACCCTTGTATATATATATTTTTTATTTCTTTGTATATATTTGGGGTTTCTAACGTGTATTTTGCAAATCTGAAGTGTAGAGGTAAGGGTTTTGCTCATTAATATTTTTGCAGGTGTTTAGGCCCAAAGATCTAAAGGGAGATTCGATTTTGAAGGTCCTATCCCTCTCCTAGCTTAGTGGCTAGGGTTTGAGGGCTACATTTAGCATTAAGGCGCAGATCTTGCTTCCCTCTCAAGGCGACAAGGGTTTGAGGCCATTCTAGGCCTTCCAAAGGATTCAATATGCAGATTTGTGACGTCATACCCTCAAGCAAGAATTTTTATAGGGAGCAACCCTTTAAGCTTTTGATCTAGCATTTTTTCAAAGGTTTGTCATACAAATTTTGCAGTGGTTACTATCTGACTTGGGTTTGCTTTTGCAGGTTCATAAACCTATTTTTTAGGTTCAAGTTTGGAATTTTATTCCTCCTTTGGCTAGTTGTGAGGATTATCGAGCATTATACACCTAACCGCAGGCCTATTAGGCCTTGTTTTGCATAGTCACAAGCATGTTGAAGCTTCTTTTCCTTGGTCGTAGACCTAGTAGGGATTGAAATTATTCACAGACTAACTCTTGGTTTTGCAGGACTAATCTCATTGTTTGCAGGGGGTTTTGTCATTTGGTTAAGGCTTGTGACTAGGCCATTTTCATCTAATGATCTGTAGACTCTTTCAGAAGCTTGCCACAAGGCCTAGGTGTTAGCCTCACTCTCATGTGTTAAAAACAATGTTAAATTTATTTAAAATAAAAAAAGTTGGATTTAATCTACCTTTCTAGATTGAGTTTGTTCCTCATGGTTAGGAGTCAGTTTAGGCCTAGTTGGTTGAGATATTCTCTCCAACTAGTTAGGTTCCTAGATTAGTTTTTGGTTGAGAGATTTGCTCAACCATAGTGTCCAAGATAGACGCACTATCTTGAGACGAATTCTCCTCATGTATTTTATGTATCATAAACATTATTTTAATAATGAGAATGTGAGGAATACATCAAGGTTGAGGCATTTTCTGCCATGTCTAGTTTGTGTATATTTCTGTAATTTATTTTATTAATGTTTTATTAATTGATTGAATATCATTCACTAGGGGCTTTATCTAGTCTAGCTGCTGGGCTTTTTAGGGTTCATCCATGCCCTTGTTTGTTTCCAGGGATAAGACGTCGTTTGCAGGCTTTATCTCCATAATTTGAAGGGTTTTGCATTGTTTTTATGGCTAGGGATTCACCCTTAGGGTCTGGTCTTGATATATCATTGTTTGAGGGAAAGCCACAGGCCTGTAGGCCTTGTTCCTCCTAGTTGCAAGCCTCACAATGAGGTTGAATTCACTTCTAATCAGAGCTTTAGGTTTGCTAAGGTTAGACAAGCTTGTGCTGGATTGTTGAATGCTAACTAGGTCAAAGCTCAAATTAGGAGAAGGAGAACTGGTTGAGACTAACCCATAAATTGGTAGAGTCTATCCTAGTAGGAAAATGACAGAAGAAATTCCCTTAGAATCAGACTCTCAATTCACGGACAGTTTCATGACCATGAGAGCCATGGTGGAAGAGATGTACCAAGAATTTAAGAAAGGTCGAGGTGAAGATACTTCAACCTCCAAACAAGACAAAGGAATAGAGGAACCTCTTCTAGATGGCCATTCTGAAGGAAAAGGGAAAGGAAAAGAGCCTCCTCTATCAACACCTCCTGATAGCCCTGAAAATAAGAAGAAGAAAACATCTTTGATTAAATTAGATGTAAAATTTGATTTGCCAGTCTATGATGAGAATTAAATGCAGAAAAGCTAGATAACTGGATTAGACAAATTGATGTGTATTGCAGGGTGCAGAATATTGATTCAGAGAAGAGTAAAATTCAGCTGGCCAACCTACGCCTTGGAGGAACTGCCTTACTATGGTGGGAAGGTAGGACCCAAGCTGATTTGAAGAAGCATGGTAAAATTCTTTCTGTCTTGAGTGAATTTGTTTCTTCCATTAAGAAACAGTTCAATCCACTAACTTATATGCAGCGAGCTATGATGAGTTGGCAAATTCTTCGCCAATTAAAGGGGCAAAGTGTACAAAGCTACACCCAAGAATTTAGAAAAAGAGCTTTAATTCTAGGCATTTCTTTAGACTCACCTGAAACTTTGTTGAAGTATATAGGTGGCCTACGCAGCTATTTGAGGCACACCATTCTTATGTTTAACCCTACTAGCATAGATGAGATATTTGTTCAAGCTACACATCTAGAGGCTAGAGGCAAGAATGTGAACCCAGAGATTGGGGGATCATCAAAACCCACTGCAAGCAAGAACAAGGAAAAGAGGAAGCAGAAATGGAAAGAGAGGAAGGCAAATGTTGTACAGAAGGCCAAATCTTCATGCATTCACTGCAAGAAGGATGGACATGATGATGAACATTGCTAGTCTTTGCATCCGGATCTGAAACCCAAGAAGTTCGATTGTAAGAAAAAAAAGATTGTTGCTGCTATACAGAAGGATTTGGGGTCAGACTCAGGTGATGAAACAACAATCGCAATTACAGGTATAAAAGGTAAAAATTTTGAAGCATCTACTAGTAATTCTACACAAACTGTTGATATTGAAGAAAATGAGAGGAAACGACATGAGCTTTTTCATATTAGAGTTATTTCCAAGCATCAAAAGATTGATACTTTACTTGATAGTGGCTCACAAGTAAACTTGATTTCTGAAACAATTGTAAAGAAGTTGGGATTACTAACCACACCTCATGAGAAGTCATATCCATTAGGTTGGGTATGTGATAAAGAAAAGCTACAAGTGACTAGACAATGTAAACTTAGGTTTTCTTTTGGGTCAGCATTTGTAGATGACGTTGAGTTAGATATCATTCCCTTGGATATATGTGGAATTGTTTTAGGGAGTCCCTACTTGTATGATAGAAAAGCCATTTTCTATAAAGCTGAAAATAAGTATCAACTCGTTAAAGATAGAATAGAATATATTGTAAGAGATCATAAACTCAAGAATAATTATACTCTCATAAACTCAAGGCAGATGAAAAGAATTTTAAATTCATGCAAACAATTTTTACTGATGGTTGTAAAGGAAAAGAAACCTGATAAAACCAATGTATTTCAGGGCTATGATGCTAAACAGAAAGCTGATTTAGAAAAAGTTGTTTCAGAATATGATATCCTATTTCAAAAACCTAAAGGTCTGCCACCCAAAAGGGAAATTAAACATGATATTCATTTGTAGCAAGATTCTCCATTGCCTAACATCGGAATGTACAGGTAATCCGCTTTAGAGAATGCAAAGATCAAGAAGCAAGTACAGGAGCTGCTCGACAAAGGGTTCATAAGACCAAACACATCACCATGCAGATCTCCAATCGTGTTGGTGAGAAAGAAAGATGGTCGTGGAGGATGTGCATTGATTACAGAGCACTCGATAAAATAACGATCAAGAATCGTTATCCCCTTCCTCGCATTGATGATCTATTGGATCAACTGAAAAACTCCGTTTACTTTTCCAAGTTGGACTTACGTTAAGGTTACCATCAGGTCAGAGTAGCAGAGCAAGATGCATGGAAGAGTGCTTTCAAAACAAAGCAAGGGTTGTAGGAATGGCTAGTTATGCCTTTTGGCTTAACTAATGCTCCTGCGACTTTCATGAGAGTTATGAATGATGTACTCAGGCCTTTTATTGATGATTTTGTAATTGTATATCTAGATGACATTCTTGTTTTTAGTAAAACATGGGAAGAACATTTGAAGCATGTAAAGCAGACTCTAGATGTTTTGAAAAAAAAAAAATCTCTATGTTAAGTTATCAAAATGTGAATTTGGTAAAACATCTTTAAATTGTTTGAGTCATATAGTAGGGGGTGGTGAATTGAAGATAGATCCCTCTAACGTTGAAGTCATTGTAAACTGGCCTAAACCCAAATTTGATACAGAAGTTAGGAGCTTTCTAAGAGCAGCACAATATTGGAGAAAGTTTATTGCTAACTTTTCCTTAATTGCAACTCCCTTACATGCTTTGACAGGATTGAACAAGGTGTTTCAGTGGGGAGGAAAACAACAGAAAGCCTTCGACACCTTGAAAGAAAAAAATATTACAGCGCCAATATTGGCATTGCCAGATCTTCTAAAACCATTTGAGATTGAAATAGATGCAAGTGACAATGCCATGGGAGCAGTGTTGTTGCAACATGGTAAACTCATATGCTACCGTTCTGAGACATTTAATTCTGCAGTAGTTAATTATCCCGCATATGATAAAGAAATTTGTATGCATTAGTGCAGAGTGGGAAAAAGTGGAAACATTACTTAATGGGCAAAGAAACAGTTATACATACTGATCATCAACCACTTCAATATTTGCACTCACAAACTAAATTGCAGCAATCAAAACACTATAGGTGGATGGGTTTTCTACAACAGTTTCATCTAGTCGTCAGATATAAAAAGGGCATACACAATAAAGTTGCAGATATGTTATCTAGACCAATTATAAATGAATCTACTATACTTAAGCATAACTCAGTATTGCATGAAAGCTACATTGAACAATATGCTCAAGATATAGATTTTAAAGATGTACATGCAACTTTAAGTCACAGCAAACAAGTAGAAGAATTAGATTATCATGTTAAGGACCAACTCTTGTATCATTTGGGAAAGCTATCCATTCCACAAACTGGAAGAGTTAACATAATTAGGGAAGCACAAACTTCTCTGATATGAGGTCATTTTGGTGTAAGTAAAACAGTTGCACAGCTGCAAAGATACTGCTATTGGCCAAAAATGCATGAAACAGTTTCTAGATATGTAAAAGGGTGTACCATGTGTGCTAAAAGCAAGCCTAGCGATAGAAAACTAGGCTTGTACACTCCATTTCCAATTCCTTCTCGTCCTTGGGAAAGTGTTTCCATGTACTTTGTTGGGGGATTGCCAAAATCTAGAAAAGGTCATGACTATTTATATGTTATTGTGGACAGGTTCAACAAAATGTGAATACCTTGTAACAAACAGATTACAGCTAAACAAACAGCGAAATTTTTCTTTCAGCATGTCTGGGTGCATTTTGGGTTACCCACTTCCATAGTATCTGATCGAGATTCCTGATTTGTTGGGAAGTTTTGGTCAAGTCTGTGGGAATTGATGGACACCAAACTGAAGAAGAGCACAGCCTTTCACCCACAAACAGATGGCCAAACAAAGGTGGTCAAGAGGACAGTGATCCAGTTGCTCAGGGGTTATTGCAGCAAGCATCCCAAGCTTTGGGATGAACATTTATGTCATGTGCAACATGCTTACAACCATGCTAAACATTCTTCTACACAGAAGTCTCGTTTTAAGACTTGTTTTGATTTTATACCAAGGTCTCGCTTGGATTTTGTCTTTGAAAAAGACATAGCGGTTGATGGACACAGCGATGTAGAAAAAGCAACCAAGTTCATTGAACAGATCCAAGAAATTCACCAGGCAGTGCAGGATCAGCTGGAAAAGAGCCAAGCCAAGTACAAGGCAAGGCATGATTAGCATCGGATGGAGCATAGCTTCCAAGTTGGTGATCAAGTCTGGCTGTATATCAGCAAAGACAGAATGCAAGGCGAAGGAAAGAAGCTGAAGCCAATAAGGTATGGGCCTTTCAAGATACTTGAGAAAATTGGTGAGAACGCTTTCCGTCTTGATTTGGCAGCTTACATGCGCATGCAGAAAATTTAAGGTCGTTTGAACCTTCATTAATTGAGGATCTCGAAGAGCAAATTCAATTGCCTTCCATTGATGATCTGTTGCTTGAATATCTCAATGAACTGCAGGAAGATACAGTTCTGGACAAGAAAGTGAAGACTACGCGCAGAGGGGATGTTGATTACCTTAGAATTGGACTCAAAGGTTCAAAACCCAGCAGTGGAAAATGGATGGAAATTGGGCAAGTGGAGGAAGTTGTATCCTCACTTGAGTGATGCTTAAAAACCAACTTTTGGTGGTCCAAAATCCTTTTCAGTGGGAAGGCGTGATCCAAATGGATCCTAGAATACTCTCAAAGTCTTCAAAATCTCTTAAAAATGCTTAAAAGATCAAAACTATCGCATAAGGAAAACCTATGGAAGAGTCGGATTACACTATCGGGAGGCAAAAACACCAAGAAACAGTAGAAAGCAGGCTTATCGAAGGCTTGAACAGTGAATGCACAGGAACCATCGGATCTGGCCAATCAACGTCCAGATCCAATCGGCGAATCGCAATCAGCAGTGGCGAAGGGAGGCTATCAGCAGAGACCCCATGACATATGCGACTGCGATGAGCGAGGTCAACGAGGACCGTCGATCAAGCACGCAGATCGACGGCCCACGTTGCATCGCGATATCACAATTGGGGCTACACAAAGGAGCGGGCTATATTCACATATATATATGTGATGCGATCAGCTGGACGCGATAACAAATATAAACGCTATGTGATATGATTTGAGATCCGTCAAACGGCGGATTTCTGTGTATTTAGTGTGTTTCGTTTATTAAATGAAATACAAAGTAAAGCACTGATGCGATGTCACGGACCCGAAAGGGTTTATTAACGTTGTTGAACATTATTTCAAGTCCGATAAAGCAGGATTTTCAATGTTTTTAATGTATTTTCAATACAACGGGGAAATCGCGATATGAGCGGGATTTCGGGTGGGCCAAGGGCGATAATTGGTTTGGGTCGAGCTCCACCCGATCCCATACAACGGCTGCCACGTGTCAAGGCTGAGGACAGAGGAAACCACCCTCATCGGGCGGTTAACTCCCATGCGAAAGAGTCGCCCGAAATGGATCTCAACCGTTGGATCTGGATCTCCCAGATCAACAGTGGAGATGTGATATCGCTACAAAGGTGGACTCGATAAGAGTCATAAAGCGAATTAATAATATTTCAAATCCGATGAACAGTGTTTTGGGGGATTTTCCGTGTTTTTGCAGCGTTTCCCTGTGTTAACAGAAAACGACCAATTTTGGGATTTCAAAGGCCTGATGACCCATTCCGTTACAGTATAGGTGGCTACCATCCCTGGAAGCGTTTAGCAATGATTGCTAATTCTTAGAGGGCGATCTGAGCGAACAGACGTCGGGAAGCCAAAGAGCCTGAGAAGGAGAATGAACAGACAACGCAAATCGGCTTTAAAGCCACAGACAAAGAGCAAACAAAAGCAGGCAGTATCACAAGTAGTGTTGAGACAGAGCAACAGAGACAGAGAGTCAGTGAGGAGAGTCTGTGTACTCAGGAGAGACTTGGGGAATCCAAGTAAAGCCTTATTGTTTTGTATCTGTTATGTGAGGCTCAAGTTGAGCTCACTATTGTAAAACTCTGTTTTGAAGACATAATAGAGAGGCCACCACTAAAGGCTGGACCAGGAGATGTAGCCCAAGAGTATTGGGTGAACTCCTCATTAAATTTGTTGTGTTTATGTATTGTCTATTATGCTTCTTTACTGCTTCATTGTCTGTGTATTTTGCAATCTTATCGATCCATTGCATAAAATAACATAGGCAAATCCATGTACATGAGTCTGTAAGACCTTAATAATTGTCTTAGATTTCATTTCAGATCAGTGTGTTATAATAGGAAAATTCTAAGATTTTTGGCTCTTATACTTTCATGTTAAATGTTATTGAAGAACCATGTTCCAAGTTCTAAACAACATCCTTCATAAATTTGTTCAGTAGCAAATAAATCACGACATCTTTCCACCTTATGAGATTTCACGAATGATTACATTGAAGGCTTGTCTATGGTGATCTTTCTCATCTCATCGATCACTTGGTTGCATGGTTACATTGGTCATGTGAGTATAACTATGGCATCTTTGACAAACCTCCAAAATAAAAGTTCTTGAGTTTGATTTAAGAAATTTATAGAGAGAGAGCGATGAAAATTTGGGTTCCCGAGTAGTAGTTTTCACTAATTTCTGCATTCAAATTTTTTCTATTGTTTTGTGCTTTAAGACAGCAAACATGATCTTTTTTGCAGATTTACCTTATTTAGCTAAATTCATGCCTAATTTAAAGTGTTAGCCTTTTTTCTTTTTTTTCATTAGTATACTCTTGTTTTCTTGCATAATAAAAAGCCTCTTAAGAGGTCGGTCTATTATTTCCTTGCATGCATACATTAATATTTTATCGTCCATCATTAGATTGTCCAATTCAAAGTATGAGTATCATGTCACCAATTCATTTGATAGTTCCTCATGCTTATGTCTAGGTCACCCTTGAATGAGGACATGATCTTTTCCATCATATGATAACATCGTAATTATGTTTGACAGGTGGGCACTGTTGAAGAGACAATAGGATGAGTCTTGACTCATATTATTGTCTTGTCTCTTCAATTTGTTTTGAGTCATTATCCTTGGTCAGCGAATTCCTCATCTAGTATTTAAGGATATGGCACCATTTTTTCTATTGCTCGATTTTCATTTTGTGTTAAAGGAAAGGTTTTCATTATTGCATTCCTCTTAGTGGATCATTCCACATCAACTTCGACACATTATCTAAGTGATCCAAAACCTTGAGAACCATAATAGACATTAGCCTCATTGGTGGTCATCTTGCATTCACCAAGGTTGATCATCATCGGGTCTTAGTTGAATGAGCCTTGTCAATATTCAATTTCAATAGATCATTTACATGGGCAAGTTGTACTTGTACCTTTGGGCCCATTAGCCTCATTGGTGGGTTTCTTCAAACCTAGCAAGTGTTTGACAAGTATTTTTTGTTGATTCGCTAGTGCTAATAAGTCAAGCACAATTTCTTGCAACTGATAATTACTTCCAATGATATATGATATTACTTTAGTACACCCCAGAACATCATTAAGCAATTACACTAAGAAAATTCAACTGTAAATGCAAAGGAAACAGTAAAGATCATAGTACGATAGCCATTCACAATAGACACCAAAATTTTTCCCTGGGAAACCCAAACTTGGGAGAAAACCTAGCAATCTTTTCTAGGAGAAATTGTTCAATTTAGCAAAAGGTACAATCTAATATTTACAAGTCAAAATTTGTCAACCCATAACAAGCTGAAACTTGGCCTTCTACAACAACAAATCAGCTTGGTCAATCTACCCAAAAATACTCAGTCAAATAGTCAAACAATGAAACCCACACATGCGAGGTTAAACTCGATCAACTACAGGTCAAACAAATCACAGAGCAGTGCAGCCAACGCAAGTCAAACAAACCTCAAAAGCTCGGCTAATGTTAGTCAAAACAAATCTCACAAAGTTTTGGTCAACATTGGTCAACGCTAGTCAAATGCTGGTCAAATTTTGAATGTCTTAGAAATTCAGTGACTTGGAATCTTCGACCTCTTCCTTTGATTGCTTCCCACGTGTGTGAGAGAGAAATTTGCGTGTGATGAGTGTCTAAGTGAGGAGGTCGAATGCCTATATAGTGTTCATGAGGTGCCCAAGGGGCACATCTCCTTGTTGGTCTGACTTGAAGAAAAAATAATTTAATTTAATTTCCTTTCATGAGCTGACTTCTATGGTTGGGGAATACCTCCTACAGCTACCCAAAAATTGACACTCCCTCTTAGCTAGGGAACCTTCACTTCCTCAAATGTCCACTTCACTAAAAAATTCTCCATCCCAAGAAAAGATAGAATGAGCCTGTTGTGTTAATATACCCATCCACTTCATGTTCTATTCTAGAACCATGTGGAAAGTATCCTGCATTAGCATCATGCAAAGGATCTAGTCAACCACTAGCCAAATATCCTTTGGCGTTATGGTCAAGTATGCCCCCTGACCGAGGTAAAAATAAAACTAGTCTTGGGTCACCGACTAACCAAGTCGTCACTTGGAACCAAGTCAATTCTCGTTTAAAAATGGTGAAACTCTAGGCCTATTTAGCATTCCCCCATGTTATCACATGGCACTTGAATGGTAAAAAATACTTGTCAAATGCTTTGAGGAACTCACTCTACCCACTAGCAAAGTAACCCTTGACAATATGGTCAAAACTTTCTAACCGAGTGAGCACTCTCTAGCCACATGACATGGCACTCAGTTAATACCCTTGACCTAGGAAGAATGTCTGCCCTGATGCTACAACATCAACACTCCCTCTCAACGAGGGAGGCACTCTCCACCACTCCAATCTTGTCCTTGCAGTATACAAACTTCATTCGGGAGAGAGGCTTTGTAAGAATGTCAGCAACCTGCTCGTCTGTAGAAATGTATTGGAGACTTATCGCTCCCTTTTATACCATGTCCCAGATGTAGTGGAACTTGATCTCAATGCACTTCGACCTGTCATGGAAAATTGGATTCTCTAAAAGCTTCTCACATTTTTTATTGTCACAATATATTACGGTCGTCTCCAACACCCGATCAAACAATCCTATGAGCAGCTTTTGAAGCCACACTATTCCACAACTCCCTAGACTAGCTGAAATATACTAAGCCTCTGCACTGCTAAGTGTGACAGATGTATGCTTCCTACTCATCCAGGATATCATAGCAGAACCAAAACTAAAAGCAACATCTTGATGTGCTCTTCCTGTCTTCGGCACTTCCTGCCTAGTCGGAATTTGTGTATCCCTGTAGTTGTACTTCACCATTTGAGACATATCTCAATCCATAATTGATTGTACCACGCAAAATATCCAACATATGCTTTGCCCCAATCCAATGTACATTCCTAGGTTCCACCATGAACTAGCTCAAAGTGTTCACTACAAAGAAAATATCAAGCCTGGTATTAAACAGATACATCAAGGATCTGATCAATCATCGATACATAGAGGGATCCACCAAATCTGAGTCGGAGCCTCTCAGCTTCTTTAGATTGGACACCATGGTAGTGGCCATAGACTTGCAGTCCATTATCCCAAATGTCTATGGGATCGTAATAATATACTTCCCTTGACCAAGGAAGATCTCACCTGGCTTCTGCCACACTTCTAATCCCAAGAAATAATGCATCGAACCTAGATCCTTCATCTTGAACTCAAAGGTCAACTCCCTCTTACACTAATCAATGAGATTTTATGCTCCTGTCCAAAATAAGTCCTTAACGTATAACAACAAGATCACGGGCTCACCTTTAACAACCTTGTAATAAAGATTGCGATTGGCATCACTCTTAGTGAAACCAAGACTCATCAGTATCCATCAATTGAATAATACCAAACTGGAGGTGTCAGCTTGAATCTGTACAAAGCCTTCTTCAGTTTGCGAACATGAGACTCCTTCTCATGTACCCCAAAGCATTGAGGTTGCTCTATGTACACTTCTTCCTCAATCACTCCATTGAGGAAATTGGTTTTCACATCCATCTAATACAATTTCCAACCCATAATAGAAGCAATAGAAATAATTGTTCTAATAGAAGTGTACCTAGCGACTAGAGCAAATGTCTTTTCATAGTCTTCTCCCTCTTTCTGGGAGACCCCTCCTGCCACAAATCTTACTTTGTACTTCTCTAGGCTTCCATATACCACATGCTTGAACTTGTAGATCTATTTGGAAGTCACCATTGGCTTCCTTTCAAGTCTTTACACAATTTCCCACACATCATTCTTCACAATGGACTAATATTCCTCCATCATGGCCTCCTTAAACTTGTTGGTTTGTTGCCTACTCATTGGACGACTCATAATCAATTATGTGATTCATCAGTACCGCTTATCCTAAGTAATTCTTAGGATGTTTGCTTTCTCTAAAGTGCCACAACGAGCTACATGTTGCCTTGCATACTGCAATTTACTTTGAAGCCATGTCAGGCTCTTCTTGGATTCTCGAATAATAACCCTAAGTGGGTCCACTGGCTTAATGGGCCCTTTTGGATCTTCTTAATGATCTAAAGGATGTTCCACAGCTACAAAAGGACAAGAACCCACATCCTCATCAGCCTCTTGCTCCTTATCATCAAAATCCATGTGAGATCCTTTGGATCTCCAATAGGTTGCATCCTCATCAAAAGTAACATCCCGACTTGTCTCAACTTGCCATTGGCCTAGAACATAAATCCTGTATATCTTTGATGTCTCATTGTAGCCAAAAAATGTTCCCTTCTTCCCAGAAGGCTCCAGCTTCGTCCTTTTCTCCTTAGGTACATGAATGTAAACTGGACACCCAAAGATCCTCAGTTGCTCAACCTCTACTTTCTCACTAGTGAAAGCCTCTTCAGGAATCTTATTCCCCAAGATTTGGTGGGGACTTCTGTTTTGAACATTAACTATTGTTTTGGATGCCTCTCCCCATAAGAACTTGGGTAAATCCTAATCATGAATCATTGTGTTAGTAACCTCCTCAATGAACCTATTCTTCCTTTCAGCAACCCCATTTTGCTAAGGGTTGCAAGGAACTATCAACTCCCTCTTAATCATTGCTTCCTTGCAGAAGGCAATGAGGTCCTTGGAAATATACTCTCCTCCATTATCTGACCTCAAAACCTTGCTCTTCTTCCCCGTCAAGTTCTCTACATGAGCCTTGAACTCTTGGAACCTATTAAATACCTCATCCTTGGTCTTCATGGAATAGATCCATGTTTTCCAAGATAAATCATCAATGAATGTCAAATAGTACAAGAAACCACCCAAAGATGATATTTCCATTGGTTTGCATACATCTGAATGTAATAGATCCAAGGTCCCCTTGGACCTACTATCATTGATCGAAAAAGATCCCTTGACATTCTTGCCAAGTGCACAACCCTTCCAAACTCCCTCATGCCCTACCTAGAGCTCTGGAAGACCTGTAATAGTATTTATTAATGTTGGCAAGGCCTTGTAGTGTATGTGAGCAAATATTCAATGTCATAACTCACATAGATTGGTGTTATCATGTACCAATGCTTGGGTTGATCATCCCAGGAGTCTGTACAAGCCTCTCTCTCAAATACCAATCACCTTTGTAGAATCTATGCTTTAGCCCTTATTCCATACAAGGACTTGTCCATCAACAAATGCAACTCTATACCCTTTGTCTTCCAAGGATGAAGTACAAATCAGGTTCTTTTTCAAACCTTGTACATAAAACAAATCATTTATATGAATATTTTCTCCTAACTCCAACTGGAAAGATGTTGACCCAACACCTTTGACTGCATACTTGGTATTGTCACCAAGTTCCACTTTTTGTGTTGACTTCCTCTCCACCAATTCTGTGAGACTATCATGGTCATGTGTCGTATGGCAGGAGGCACCATTGTCCACTAACCAAATGTCATTGCGATCTACAATAGTGCCTATATGGGCAAAAAAGAAGAAGTAATCCATATCATCTGTATTGTCATTCTTGAATCTCTTGTGATGTGGATGTTCATCATCATCAATGTATGTTGATGAAGCACATTGCTTGCCCTTTCTCTTCCTATCATTCTTCCCTTCAAGACACTTGTTTTTATAGTAACCAAACTTGTGACAATCGAAACACTAAATTTTTGACATATCCTTCTTCTCTTGATCTTGAACGACAGTAGATCTTCTACCTAAATTCCTTTATGAATTTTTCCAAAATTTCTTCTTCCTTTACCATTCTTCGTATGAGCTGCAAATGCTTGGGACTCACCATCTCGAGGTCTTTGAGACTCCCCCTTTGATATTAGCCTAGACTCCTCTTGGGTAAAGGAAGCCCATAGTTGATCAAGATTTGGAATTTCAATTCTGCCACAAATGCTTGAAACAAATGAATCCCATGAATCAAGAAACCCATTAAGCCTCACAGTCACAAGTTCAAATTCATCAATATTTTCTCCAATGGCCTTGAGTTGATCTCTCAACAGATAGATCCTCATGAAGTAGGAAGCCACAGTATCTAATCTAGGCATTTCAATATCACGAAGTTGATTCCTCAAGGTCATCTTCTGACCAAATGTTGTTGACTTCATACAACTTTACTAGGGCGTCATATATTTTGCTTTGAAGTATTCAACTCAACAAGAAATCGAATCAAATGGTCTTTGATGGATTCAACAAAAATCCTCTAATCCTTGGTTTCCATCTTCTTGTGCTTGGTTTTTCCCTCATCATCCTAAGGTTTAGTAATCTTGCCTTCCACATATTCCATGACATCATTCTCTTCAATAATGAGATCCATTCTGGTCCTCCAAGCCCTAAAATTTGTTGCACCTTCTAACTTATCTTCAGGCTTATAGAGGGACCCATCTGGTCAAGGATATGGTCACAGATCAGATTGTAGAATAGGTGTCTTCAAGGGTTGATGTAACAGCCCCAGGTTAAAGACTCATGTAATAAAAGTTAGTAAAGGTAAAATAAGACCACAGGCAAGGGACACTTATTCCAAGTTGAATGTTGGGCAAAATATCCTACTGGCCATCACTTGTTGTGTTTTATGGCCAAGGGAAATTGGCAAAGATAATGGCTAAGGCTTTGGAAAGGCAAAATGGCATTAATTGGCATTTTATTTATGAAAATAATGGAAATTAGGAGAAAAATAAGGTGAAAGGTCACAAGTTGCATGTGAGGAGGAAAATGAAAAAAAATAATGGAAAATTGAAGAAAATAGAGGCCTCCTTAATAAAAAGGCTTATGAAGATCAGTTGGTACCTTTTGCCAGTTCAGTTTTGGAATTAGCTTAAGAGAGAAGAAGAGCACCAAGAGGAGAAAAAAAGTAAGCAAGCAAGGAAAGAAAAGGAAAAGCGAGGAAAGCAAAGGAAAGCAATGGAAGGCAAGGATCCAGCAGCTTCAACAAGAATACTTGCAAGTAACAGATTGCATGTGTGATTTCTTAGCTGGTTTTGACATGCATGGTATGTGCATATTGGTATATGGTTCTTTTGTTGTCATTGGCATGGATTTTGTCAGGATTCGACAGTGGATTTAGCCTAGCCTAGACATTTCCGGATAGTCAAGGTGTGATGTGATTGTTCTCGGTTTGAGCTTTGGATTGCCATATGGTTTTGGAATCCGAGGTGATGTGGTCTCGAGAAAATGCTCAAAGGCCTAGGAATCCCTTGATCGGTAATGACAAGATACACAGTAAAGCCTGAGGGTAGAAACAAGAAAATTCCTCAAGGATGGTGAAGAAATTTTGAGTCATCCAAGCTTGGTTTGGATTTGTGATCTTGACACCAGTTTAGGTGTGATCACGGTATTGAAAGGGTGGAGGTGGTTTAACCTCTGGATTCCCTTGGTTGTCTTTGGATTGGTTTATCCCATGAGATACCATATTCATGCTTGGAATATGGCACGAGAGTGATTGGCTGAAGAGAGATTTGGCTCAGCCAATCTATGGTCGGGTGGAACGTGGAAATCCCGAATCCAGTCGGTATTTGCTTATGTTTAATGAAAGCAAAGTTTCTCTTGCTTTTGGTAAGGAAATGTATTGGTTATTATGTGGCTTTAATGGTTGTTCCCTTATTGTTATTTATCTGGTTATATGTTGATTATAAGCATGGTCATATGACAGTTCTCATTCATGGCTCTATTCATGTTTTTACTTGTAACTGAATAAATAATGAATGCAAGACCTAATTGATGATATGACAATTAATGTGAGAAGGTAGAGACCCTTCTTGTTAAACCTCAGTTAAGTTTTCAGTCCCTTATGTTCAGACTTGCATTCATGACCTGTAGGTTGCATATCTACAAAGTGTTAGACAAAATGTCAGTCTCGGTTAGGGATGGTCATTGGTTAGTTCAAGTCCTGGTACCAATTTTGGTTTGTAAGCATTGTCACAGTGTCTTTTATGAGTTCTGGAAGTTTCATGGCTTTCTGGGCAGAGGCTTAGCCCCAGCCCTGGAAAGTAGCCTTAATTCTCACAGTAGTCGACACAAAATTGGCCAAAAAAGGCCACAGCCGCACTAATGCAGGCCTATGGGAGCGACTAGGAACCCATAGTCACATGGAGGCCTTGGCAAGGGAGCAACTGGGGCTCAAGGTCGAGGAAAAAGTGAGTTTTCTCGAGAGTTGGACACTTGGAGGGGTTGGGTTACTCCTGTAGATCCTATGGCACCTGAGGGAATTCAGTAAGGTCTTTAGTTGTCGACTCCATTTCCTTAAGGTCGCATAGGAGGTTGAGTCATATCATAGTGACCCTCAGCTCATGTTTACCCCAGGCAAGCCGATGAAAGTGGGTAAATGTGGGAGGAGGCATTATAGTTGATCTCAATGGCCTTTCTTCACCATAGCTCTGAAACCATGTCGATTTTCTAGTGCTACTTAGACAAGCACAATTTTCTGCAACTAATAATTACTTCCAATTATATATGATATTACTTTAGTACACCCCAGAATATCAATAAGCAATTACGCTCAGAAAATTCAACTGTAAATGCAACAGAAACAGTAAAGATCACAATAGAATAGCCATGCACGGTAGACACCATAATTTTTCCCTAGGAAAGCCAAACTCGAGAGAAAACCTAGCAATATTTTCTACGAGAAATTGTTAAGTTCAACAAAAGGTACAATCTGATATTTATAAGTCAAACTTGGTCAACTCAGACCAAAATACAACACTAGTCAAACCTGGTTAAATAGGTTGAAATTCAACCTTCTGCAACAGCAAATCAACGCAATCAAATAGCCCAAAAATACTCTGTCAAACAATGTTGCCAACACGTGCAAGGTCAAAATCGGTCAATAAAAAGTTTAACAAATCACAGTGCATCTCAGTCAACACAGGTCAAACAGAGCTCATAAACTCAGTTAACACTGATCTTAACAAATCTCAGAAAGTTTCGATCAATGCTAGTCAAATGCTTATCAAACTTTGGTTTTCTCTGAAATTCGACTCCTTAGAAACTTCGGCCTCCTCCTCAGATTGCTTCCCACATGTGAGAGATAGAAATGTGTGTGTGTGAGATGAGTGTCCAAGTGAGGAGATCGAATGCCCAAGGGGCAAGTCTCCTTGTTGGGCCGGTTTGAAGAAAAAATAATTTTATTTAATTTAATTTTTAATTTTCTTTCATGAGCCAACTTGTGTAGCTAGGGAATACCTCCTGCATCAACCTAAAAAACATCATTTTCTTCATTGACATATGACAAGGTGGCTCTCTCCCATGTGTCAAATTCCATGCATTTTCCAATGGGAGAAGTGTGCATGATGGATGGATTGCAAGTAGCAATTCCAAATAGGTGTGTATGGGTATGTTCTCATTTCAATCAATCAATCAAGGCACATGCATATTAACTCCATTGCCCAATGGGCAGGCATTGTGTTCTATAAATTAGATTTTCACAAGGATCATCATTTATAGCTACAAGTGTAGATATTTTGAGGTTCTCACCATCCCTTAGAGGGACCTCCTTCCCTTGAGTAGGTTAATGTTAAGCCTCAAATTTGGCCCTTGCAAACTAGAGGGTTAAGAGCCATCCCTTATTGGGTTGGTGTTCAAGTCGGCTTTCAAAGTTTTCTATTAGAGTCACCTTCCACACAGGTCAGAGATGGTTCTCATAGAGATTAGATGCAATATTTTTCAGCAATTTGAGCCCAGTTCACAATCAGAGACATTTCATAGCCACTTTCATCAGTTTGAAGGACACTACTATTTTTAGCAATTAGAGTTCAAAGGCTTGCATGTCAGAGGTGATGGCATATTTCAGATGCTTGTGAGCTCACAACTCTTACGAGCAATTTTTGGTCGACATGCGAGACACCACTATTTTTAGCAATTGAGTTTACGCAGCTCAAATGGTAATTCTAAGCACATATTTAGGCTTCTTGTAGAAAGTTGAATTCAACAGGCCTAATTTCATTGACATGCAAGGACTTTCTATTTTTAGTAGTGCTTATTTTTAGGTGTGTTATATTTGGCAAGGTTCCCTTAGCAATTCCAAACATTTAAGGGGATTGTCATTTTAGGTATATCTAATTATAGTAGGTGGTCACCATGCAAAGTGACAAGCGGATGCACTATGTATCTGTGATATGGAAGTCCCACAGTGGTGATGTTGCACATGTGCATCTCATCATAGTCTGCCTTTGTTGGATTGGAGTTGACTCAACTTCACTCTAGCTCAATTCATTTTACTTCAGTTAAATGCACATGAGCTTGCATGAGGTTGCCTTGTTGAGTTATACTTAGTTAAATGGAAAAAGTTCCTAACTCATGTCCACTTCACCTCACTCAAAGCACATGGGGAGTTTAATTAGAACACATGGACTTTTCTCTCTCTTCACTCCACTTCAGGGGAGAAAACACATGAGGTTACCTCTCTTCACTCCATTTAACTCAAGGCGCATGGGGGAGTTTGACTTGGACTTGTTTAAGTTCACTCCACTTTTCATCACTTCTAACAAGGCACATGGGTTAGGCACATGCAAACTTCTCAACTTCCACTCACTTCACCACAAGTTAACTAATGTATATTGCACAAGAGAGATGTCTCCTTTAGGATGAGGAGAATTCTATAAAGAGGTTGAACAACCATTGTTTGGCATAGTTATCTTGAGTAGTCAATAGAGCTTCTTTTCCAAAATTTATTTCCTCCTTTCTCTCGATCTATAACCTTTGCATGGCACTTTTATCACAATCTATCTTGCATCTTGTCTCTATGATGTAACCAATCATTTGGTGAGGAAAAAGACATAGTTTGACCATGTTTTTCTTCTAGCCTCTCATCTCGTGAACATGATATTTCATGTTCTATGCCGTGATATAAATAGTTTTGCAGCTACTTTGATTTTATCAATCATTTACAACACATTCTCGTCTTTCTTTCTTTCACATATTACTAAAAATTGATTAAAATTCTCACATTTATTTCTAATTAACCAACCAATTGTATTCATGGGTGACTGAGTGCATGCCAAGGACCCATATTATGTGTCAAATTCCTATGTTAATTTGCATAGTTTTAGATGATTTTCAATGCATGACAAGCTAGGGGCACCCCCCTGAAATCGGAAACCACCCATCCAAACGAAGAGGCAATTAGCTAGTGACCTTTGGGTTGATTTGCCTACTATTTATCACTTCATTTTTGTGTTATCGGTCTTGGAGTCAATGTTTTCTTCTGGTGCAGATTTGTGTGCCAATGGGCCTATGGCTTGTAGAATAGTGTAAAGTCCATATCAAATAGGGTTTGATCATGAAGTATTGTTGTTTTAGAACATTTTCATGTAGATGTAACCAAACATTTTCACTTATTCGGAAATGGAGTGAAACTTGAGATTCAAATCTTCAACAACTTCACTTTTTCCATGTTTTTAGGTAAGGATAGCTTTTCATCTTGACCAACCATTCCACAAAATTGGTGGCTTTCTCTCGCTCTTGTTATTCACAATGAACGAGTAGGGCAATGGGGGCCACCAAAGCTTCTATTGTGCAAGTGGTTGAAACCAGTTTTCTAGACTCATTGATTACTCAGAAGATTTCTCAATTTCTAAGTCATTCACAAAAGGATTCTTCCACAAAAAAAATCACCATTATTTTTCAATTTGTTGCTTCTTGATTTTGTGAAGAAGAGAGAACATTGATATCATCAGTGTTACCCCTCATATTGCATTAGAGTTAAATTTGTAATTTTCATCACATGACCTTAGGTGTACATCTTCATTTTTTGCTTCATGATAGTTCATTTTGGTTAAGTGTGCTGCTAGTTGTGGACCTTCTTACATCATCATTTTGTTGCATGAGATGTTACACATTAGTTTAGTGGCTTTGTCTTGATACCAAGTTCTCTCTTCGTGGTTATACTTGACGCTCTTATGAGTAGTGGTGGCATACTCCTTTGATGCTATGATATTGGTGGATGGGCCATACTCTTCTTTTCATATTGCATGCCTTGTCTTGATGAATCGACCTGTTTGTTGATGGTACTTACTTCACATAAGCTATCTTGGCATCACGATATTGTATCTTGCACACTTGTATGGAGCAGTGTTGATAAAATCAGTGATGCCCCGAAAAAAAAAATTCCGGCTCGAAAAAATAATGATTTTTTACTTCAACATTTTTTTTCCGATTTTTTCCAAATTTTTGCCCTTTTTTTGTCGATTTTTTTTCTGATTTCAAAAAATTGAATATATTTTGTAGTTTTTAATATGTGCTACAATTTGCCAATTTTTTCATCAATTTTTCAGAGATGATGTTTTCTGGGACCCTTGCCAATTTTTTGCCAATGCAGATTTTTTCAACATTGGTATGGAGATCTAGTTGTTAATATAATATGATGACATATGGAGCACCCTAGTACTTCAAGTGTTTATTATGTTCCTATAATGATGTTTGATGCAATAGACAATTACCCCTATAGAGCACTCACCCTTTTGCCATGCAAATTGCATGCATGCTACTTGATGTTTGTAATGGAGCACCCGAAGGTTTTGAGATTGATTTGGCATGATTTTGGCACTTGATTGTGATCATTGGGGAGGCCTTCACTCCTCCCACTAATGATTTCATGAGACATACGTTGCAGTTTTTGAGAAGCTATAGCCTAGGGCACTGTGTCACTTGCTTTGGGAGTTGCGACAGATGCCTTGGGCATTGTCACATGCATTGGGAACCATGAATCTACCTAGAGTGTTGTGGGAGAGTTGTAGCAGATTTCTTACATGGTGATCTCTCCTTGTTCAGTAGATATGTCCCAATTTTGATGGATGTCAACATTTTGGCACATGGTTTAAGTGACTTTCAGCCTATGGATGAGGATTAGGGTTTGAGGTGTCTATCACCAACCTAGATCCATCTTAACCCTGGATCTATCAAGCACCGAGAGGGATCAACTCTCTTGAGCTGCAAACCTCATTTTTGAGTGCAAAACTTAAGGAAAGGTTTACATCTCGAGAGATTTGATCGCTCTCGACGCTTGATAGATCTAGGGTTAAGATGGATCTAGGTTGGTTATAATACTATATAATGTTGATATTTATATCTATGTGTCTCTTTCTTATTCTATCTCTCTATCTCACCCCCCAAACATACACACTCTCTCTCTTCCCCTTCTCTCCCTCTCACTCTCCTCTCCCTCTTCCCTCTCGTTCTCCTCTCTCCCTTATCACTCCCTCTCTCTCTCCTCTCCCTCTCACTCTCCACTCCTTCCTCCCTCCCACTCTCCTCTCTCCCTCACTCTCTCTCATCCTCTCTCTTATCACTCCCTCTCTCTCTTCCCCTTCTCTCTCTCTCTTCTCCTTCTCTTCCTCTCAATCTCCTCTCCCTCTTCCCTCCCGCTCTCCTCTCTCCCACTCTCTCTCCATCTCTCCCTTATCACTCCCTCTCTCTCTCCACCTTTCTCCCTCTTCCTCTATCTTTCTTCTTCTCTCCCTCTCTTCACCCCTCCAACTCCACATCTCTATCTCTCCCTCTCTCTCTCTCCTTCTCTCTATTGAGTCATCTCTCTCTGTCATTCTCTCCCACCTTCTATCTCTCACCCCCCACCACTCTCTCTGTCTTCCCTCTAACTATGTCATTATCTCCCTCCCTCTCTCCTTCTATCTCTCCCCCTCCATCTCTATGTATCCTTCTCTCTCTCTCCCCTCCTCTCTCCCTATCTCTCTCCTCTCTCTTCCCTCCTCTCTCCCTTATCACTCCTCTTTATCCACCTTTATCTCTTTGTCTTTGTTCTTTCCTCCCTCTTTCTCTCCCCCACCTCTCTCTCTCTCTCTCTTCGCCCTCCAACTTTGTCACTATCTCCCTCCTCCTCTCTCTCCCTTCGCCTCTCTCCCCCCTCTCTCTCTCAAATTTTATTCCATGATATTGTGTTTAAGAAGGTATCTAGAGAAAAGAAAAAAGATAAAAATAAAACAAAAAACAATAATAAAAAAAACTCAATTGGTTGTAAAATATTAAACCTATATTTTGGATCAATCATGTCAAAGAAAATACGATAAAGAAAAACTTAAAGAATCATGCAATATCTTTCCTCTATTATTGTTAGTTAAATATGTTTGCTCTCATCGCTTGGATCCTTAGTTAAGATGGATCTATGTTGGTTCTTATTAATATTGTTTATATTATATATATTTCACATCTTTATATATAAAAGTATTCTCATTTTTAATTTATTGAAAATTTGATTTAATTTCTATGGGAATTTTTTTAGTAGTCGTGAGAATACAAGGTTTAGATATATCTCAAAATTAATGATAACCTTTTTCCCTTTAAATTTAATTTTAAAAAATGTTATAAAATTACATTAAAATAAAATATTTATAAAACATTTTGATTGTGAAATAAGTTATGTTTTTAGGGCATGTGGTATTGATAAGCCATGGTATTGGCCCATGTTATTGTAACAAAGCCTATTTACATGTTAATAATATCCACGATAAAGTGGGGGTGAATATAAATGGTTAAGAATCGTGTCATATTGTTATGGTATGGTAACAAAGCTTATTCACAAGTTAATAACAAAATCAAAATATATCAAATTGACTTTAACTTTAACTTTTTATTATTAATTGAGCCAACGTTTAAATGTTTACACACATTGGGCTCTATATTACTTTTAACTGTTTTTATTACTTTTAATATATATATATATATAATATATATATATAGCCGACATATAAATGTTAAATGTTTATGTAAATGTTAAACATTTATGCCTACACATCTACCCTTATACTGGGCCAACATCGACATTAGATTAAATTTGTTAAATATTAAATGTTAAACATTTACGTTTGACATCTACCCCATTCTAGGCTGTAGAGCGCCTCTCGACGCAATAATCTTATGGTGACATTTGATGAAATAGATAGTGATTTTCATGGATCACTCCACTATTTCATGATTTTTCAAGTTTCTATGCCATGACCAAAGGGTCAACCCACTCCATGTTGTACAATGAAACTTAAATGCTAGAGTGATTGGCTTCCTTGTTATATTTTGATGATATACATTGCACTTTACAATGGACATATACTTCATTCTCATAGAGCGCTCCCTGCACACACATATGGAGGTATTTCATGTGGATCGAGGTTATGGAGAGAGCTCACTCAAATCTCAATGCATGTGAGGTTTGTGATGACTTAGGGTTTGGTTCGTGGCATTATTTTATGCTAGCCAACCCCCTTCTATAAGATCCACTTGATTTATGTATGGTCGTTACACTTTGGATCCACAAATGCCATTGGAGGGTTTTATTGCCCATCATTTGAGGATGGTTACACCTTCGAGTTTGGCACACTAATCTTAAGCGTTCCATTATTTGAGCCCACTCTGCACTTTTTTTCATGAAGATGAGGAGCACATCCACTTGAGGAGGTTGTTTGTACATGCATCCAAGCTACTTTATTGAAGGCATATTATATTCACACATGGGGCACACCTCTTAAAGGTCGTACATGTGGAGAGACACTCATTTACTATTTTTGAAGATTGTTATATGGTCAATCCCTCGTCTAAAGGAGGCACACTTCTCTCTAGCTCTATCCTTGGAGGTGGTTGTAACTAAGTCCATTATTTAGCTATTGTTTGACATGTTATTGGAGTTAGTTACTTGAGAGCCTTCATTGATTTTTGGGTAGTTGCAGTCAGTATTCAACAACTGCACAAGTCATCCAAATAAAAAGAAAGAAAAATACCATTTATGAGCTCGTGTAGGCTCCAAAAAGTCAAGTCAACCCCAGCGTGCGAATGGGTGTGACCCTTGGTCAAAACCCACCTCCTTTAACCACTATATATAAACATTTGACCTCCCTCATTTTGCATCAATTCGGATCATCAAAAATCATCTGGCTTTTCTGTTCACACATGCAAAGGAGAGAGAGAGAAGAAGATCAAACTTTGACCAAGAAGGTTGACCAATGTTGATCACCGTTTAACTAAGTCTTTTGGGCATTGTTTGACCAAATATTCTGAGGTAGTTGACAAAATATTCTGAGGCATTTTTATCGAATATCCTGAGGCAGTTTTACTGAATATTCTATGTTAATTGGCCAAGTATTATGAGGTAGTTGACCGAGTTTTTTGGGCAGTTGACCGAGTTTTGTTCTAGGCAATTTGACCGAGAATTTGACTAGCCAATTTCATTGAATCTCTGGACACTTTAACTGAGATTTTAGGCAACAACAAGAGGCCGAAATTCGGCTTATTTAACTCAAGGCTGACAGAACTTGTGGCAGCTACAAGAGGCCAAATTTAGACTTGTTCGAACTGTGTTCGTTTCTTTCGTCTATTTGACCAAGCTTGAATGGAAAAATCAAATTGTACCTTTTGTTGAATTGAACAATTTCTCCTAGAAAAGATTGTTGGGTTTTCTCCCGAGTTTGGGTTTCCCATGTGAAAAACGTCGATGTCCACTGTGCATGGTTCTCTTACTATGATCTTTGTTGCTTTTGTTGCATCTACTGTTGAACTTTCTGAGTTTAGTTGCTTAATAATCTTCTGAAATATGCTAAAGTAAGATTGTATATCATGGGAAGTAATTATCAGTGGCAGAAAATTGTGCTTGTCTAAATTAACACTAGAATATCAACATAGTATCAGAGCTTTGGTGAAGAAATGCCAGTAAGATCATTCCTTGAAGACACATATTTTGCAATCAAATCTTTGAACAAGTGGCTCCCTCTATCAAGCCTGAATATAGGCTAGAAGGTGCAACAAATTTTATGGCTTGGAAGACCAAAATAGATCTCATTCTTGAAGAGAATGATGTCATGGAATATGTGGAAGGCAAAGTTATTGAACCCTAAGATAATGAGGGAAAGGCCAAGAACAAGAAGATAGAAATTAAGGCCAAGAGGATTTTTGTTGAATCCATCCAAGACCATTTGATTCCATTTGTTTATGAGTTGGAGACTCCAAAGGAAATGTATAATGCCCTAGTGGGATTGTATGCAATCAACAACAATAGTCAAAAGATGATCTTGAGGAAACAAGTTCGTGATATGCAGATGTCTAGATCAAATACTATGGCTTCCTACTTTATGAGTATCTTTCAGTTGAGATCAGCTCAAAGCCATTGGAGCAAATATTGACGAATCAAAACTTGTGACTGTGACTCTTAATGGGTTTCCAGATTCATGAGATTCATTTGTATCAAGCATCTATGGCAAATCAGAAATTCCAAAGTTTGATCAACTATGGACTACCTGTACTCAAGAGGAGTCTAGGCTAATATCAAAGGGAAAGATTCAAAAACCTTAAGATGATGAGTCCCAAGCACTTGCAGCTCATACAAATAATGGTAAAGGAAGAAGAAATTTTGGAAAATTTCAAAAAAGGAATACAAGTGGAAGACTTGCTCCCGTTCAAGAACAAAAGAAGAAGGATGTGTCAAAGATTCAGTGTTTCAATTGTCACAAGTTTGGTCACTATAAAAACAAGTCTTGAAGGGAAGAATGATAGGAAAAGGAAGAGCAAGCAGCAAACATTGATGATGATAAGCATCCAAATTAGAAAAGATCCAAAAACAACAGTACAGATGATCTTATTATGTAAGAAAGTACAGATAGAGAGTTCAAGGCTCGAAATTAAGAGGGAATTGACAATTCCCTACAATACTTACATAAAAAGATAAGTACTTCGTATCTTTTTTATTGATTATTATTACTTTATTTTTTTAGCCATCCTCTTGTCTTTGTATCTTTTTGCTTGGTTATAATTGTTTCTTCCATGGCCTCCTAATGAGGTTTGCAGGTACATCGTGAAGGTTGCAAACGCTCTCGTAACAAATGGAAGCATCGAGAAGAACAAAGCAAAGTTTGTGACAAGAGAATTCTCCCAAGATCGAGCATACCCAGCGAGAGTGACTTGTGTTCAAGAGGGAGAAATTGTATTAACATCTAGAACCGTGCCAAGATGACTGGAAGAGCTCCTAGTTCAGAGGGAGCTGACATACAAGTAGTTTGTAAGGATGTCATGAGAATGATGTGTGGGCAATTGCGCCAAGACCTGAAGGGAAGTAAGTGGTGACTTCCAAGTGGATTGACAAGATCAAGTATGAGTTAAATGGCAGCTTAGAGAAGTACAAAGTGAGATTTGTGGCAGGAAGCTTCTCCCAGCAATAGGGAGAGGACTATGAAAATATATTTGCTCTAGTTGTCAAGTACACTTCTATTAGAACTATTATTTCCATTGCTTCTATTATGGGTTGGAAATTGTATCAGATGTATGTGGAGACAGACTTTAAGGCACATGAAAGGGAATCTTATGTTTGCAAAATGAATAAAGCTTTGTAAGAACCTCGGGCATGGTATTCTCGGATTGATGGATATCTTATGAGTCTTGGTTTCCCCAAGAGTGATGTTGATCCCAGCCTTTACTAGAAAGTTGATCTTGTTATTATATGACTTGTTTATGATGACAACAAAAGAACTCATGTGACAAAGGGAGCAACAGTGACAGGAGGACTTGCTTCCATGATAAAGGAAGCAATCAAGCCTTGCTTCAATGTCAAAAGGAGTTGACCTTTGAGTTCGAAATGAAGGATCTAGGTTTGATGCATTACTTCTTTGGTCAATGGAAGTATACTATTGAGGTCTTTCAGAGATTTGGGATGATGGACTACAAGTCCATAAAAACTCCCATGCTGACCAATCTGAAGAAACTAAGAGGTTTTGATTCAGAATTGGTGGATCCGATGATGTACAGACAATCAAGCAAAAGCAGAAGGACCAACCATCCAAGTGGATGTCATGGGATTGAGATTGTCAAATTAAGATGCTTAGAGATGGGAGGTCTCTAAAAGTGATATGCCTTCAATGAGTGGACCAAGCCAGACAGCAGATATGCTTCAATGACTAGGAAGCAGCAGTGACAAAGGGAGCAGCCAAGATTGCCACAGCAGGGTCTATTTCAGTGTTAGAGGGGACACCCAGTCAAGTGCCTGAAAAGCAACTGTGGTGATGGATCCAATGAAGGAAGTCAGTCAGTTTATGGTTGAGCCGAGGCATGTGGCACAACATGTGTTGAGGTACTAGAATGGTGCAATTGGATATGCATTAAGATGTCTCAAATAATGAAGTATAATTGTAAGGCAAAGAGTGTAAAAGACAGGAAGAGCACATCAAGATGTTGCTTCAGTTTGGGTTCTACTATGATATCCTGGATGAGAAAGAAAAAGACATCTGCCACAGTCAACACTGCAAAGGCTAAGTATTTTGCAGCCAGTTTGGCAAGTTGTAAAGCAACATGGCAAAGTTGCTCGCGGTGTTGGTTGACCATGTGTTAGAGACGACCTCGATGACAGGTCAAAGCACATTGAGAGCAATTACTAAGACATGGTACAAAAGGGAGCAGTGAGGCTCCAATACATTTCTACAAACGAGCAAGTTGTTAACATTCTCACAAACTGTCTGTCCCAAATGAAGTTTGTCTACTTCAAGGACAAGCTTGGAGTGGTTGAGAATGCTTCCCTCGGTTAGAGGGAGTGTTGATGTTGTAGCATCAAGGGCAGATATTCTCCCTAGGTCAAGGGTATTGACTAGGAGCCATGTAATGTGGTTAAGGACATTGGCCAGAGAGCATCAGGGCCCAGAGTACTCCCCTGGTCAGAAAGTTTTGACCATATTGCTAAGGGTTACTTGGCTAATGGGTAGAGTGAGTGCCCCATAGCATCAGGCAAGTGTTTTACCATTCAAATATCATGTGACGACATGAAGGAATATTGACTTGGTTCCAAGTGACAACTTGGATAGTTGGTGATCCAAGACTAGTCTTGTGTTTATTCTAGTAAGGGAGTACCTTACCATATCGCCAAAGGGTATTTGGCTAGTGGGTGACTAGATCCATGTACAAAGGATATTTGATTAGTGCGTAACTAGATCCTTTGCATGATGCTAATGCAAGATGCTTTGCACGTGGTTTTAGGTTAGAACATGAAGTGGATGGATACATTAACATAGCGAGCTCTTTCAATCTTTTCTTGGGATGGAGAAATTGTTCAACAAAGAGAACATCTAAGGAATTCAAGGTGAACACCTCCATAGCTAAGAATGAGTGTTGATTTTTGAGTAGTTGTGGTCAATATTCCCCAACTACACAAGCTGGCCAAATAAAAAGATATATATATATATATATTATTTACGAGCTCACTTATGCGACAGAAAGTCAGGTCAGCCCCACCATGCGAATGGGTGTGACCCTTGGTCAAAATCCACCTCCTTTGACTACTATATATACACATTCGACCTCCCTCATTTGGCATCAATTCAGATCATCAAAAATCATCTGTTTTTTTTGTTCACACATGCCAAGGAGAAAGAGAAGAATATCAAACTTTGACCAAGAAGATTGACCAGTGTTGACCACTATTTGACCGACTTTTCTGGTTGTTGTTGCCCGCTGGGCACAATTTGACTGAATATTCTAAGGGAATTGACTAATTATTTTGAGGCAGTTGACCAAATATTTGAGGCAATTCGACCAAATATTCTAGAGCAATTTCAACCGAATATTTTGAGGCAATTGACTGAGTTTTCTGGGCAATTGACCGAGTTCTAATCTGGGAAATATGACAGAGTTTTGGGTAGAGTTTCACTAAGAGTTTGACTGGGCAACTTTACCGAGATTATGGGCAGCAGCAAGAGACCAAAATTCGGCCTGTTTGACTCAGGGTTGACCAAATTTGTGGACAACCACGAGAGGTCGAATTTAGGCATATTTGACCAAGTTTGACCTATGTTGGTTTCTTAGGTCTGTTTGACCAAGCTTGACTAGAAAAATCAGATTGTGCCTTTTGTTCAATTGAGCAATTTCTTCTAGAAAAGCTTGTTGGTTTTTCTCCCGAGTTTGGATTTCCCAGGGGAAGATTTTTGGTGTCTACTGTGCATGGTTTTCCCACTGTCATCTTTTTTGTTTATGTTGCATCTACTCGTTGAAAATAGTAGCAAGAGAAGGCCTTCTTTGTGTGTGTGCCTTAGCTAGAGAAAGGCCACGATTAGTCTTTCCTTGACCACAGACGAGCTCATGGAGTTCAATAATTCATGCGTAGAGTTGGAGGACCAATTATGGGGATCCTTCCTTCAATTTGACTATAGATCGATTGGCGGTTAAGAATTTAGATAAAACAAGTTGGAAGCTTCAGTTTCTAGTTGAGGCAAGAATGAGTTAGTGACAAGTTAACAAGTCAAACAAGTCAAGTTAGCGACAAGTTAAACTCAGTTAACAAGTCAATCACCATTGTTGTTCTAAATTTATACTCGCCAATTTTAGCATGGATTGAGCCTATAAAGAAAGGACAAAGGCACAAATTTGCTCATTATTGCATACATTAGGTTGTGTGTGTGAGAGCATCTTGTTGAGAGTGTGTACTTTGGAGCAGTGTTATCAGGGCCGGACCAAACCCGTTTGAACCGGTCAGTTCGATCAGTTTGAGGCCAAAACCAGTTTGAATCAATGACCTAAACCGTTTTTGGCTTATTCGGTACCATATTGGCCTTTTTTCATTGAACCAATCGGTTTTGTACATTGTTGCCAAGGACCCTTTGAACACATTTTTTTCAAAAAAACAGTTATTTATGATAGAGGAAGCCTAGTATTTGACCATATTGCCCTACTAATGCTATGCAATTCATGGTAATGTTAAATTCTTAAAGTAAAAGTGACATTCTCCTTTGTCTTTCATTTTCATCATTTTACTTAAATTTTTAACATTACCATGAAATGACCCAAGATGTTTGAGAGTCATTCTAACCTCAATGGATTTCATATGGAGAAAGTAGAATTTTAGATCTCACTCAAAATCCATCAAACTTAAAAAATTTCCAAGATTTCAAGATTGGGGGGATTGCAACGCTACATTGGATTTTGTCATGTATGAGGGCATGGGACTAATATTTAATCAAGAGCACCAAGCCCTATATGTACCTTGATGTTAGTGCCATTGGTTGTCGAACTCCTCTATCATGAGCCTACTAAAAAAAATACCCATCACTCAAACAAAATCTTGACTTGACATGCTATGACTTTTCTACCTTATCTTGATCCTTAGAGGGTGATATTGATGTTGAAGATCACAATATAGGCAATGATTCTGATGATATGTAGGTATTTGTTGTAGCTTAATTTTTTTTGGATGATAGAGAATATGTGGAGCTTGATTGCTGATGTATTTTTGGTTTAGAGATGGATTGCACTCGGTGCTATTTTGGTTATGTGCACCCTTACATGCTATGTAAATGAGAACTTTTGATCGTTTGAGTATAAATGGTTTAGATTCATACGGATGCACACGAATTTATATGTTTTTCTTTAAAATTTGAATATTTTGTGTTTTGGTTGACCAGTTTTTTGGTCTGGTTTTTTTTACCGATTTCCATCTAGCTTTAACCGGTTTCCGATCTGAGGGGTCTACCGGTTCAATGACCAATCCGGTTCTAATAACTATGATGAGGATCCTTCCTTCAATTTGACTACAAATCAATTGGCAATTATAAATTTAGATAAAACAAGTCGAGAGCTTCAGTTTCTAATTGAGTCAAGGACGAGTTAGAGACAAGTTAACAAGTCAAACAAGTAAAGTTAGTGACAAGTTGGAGATAGGTTAAACTTAGTTAACAAGTCAATCACAAATGTTGTTCTAAATTTGTACTCACCAATTTTAGCATGGATCGAGCCTATAAACGAAGGACGAAGACACGAATTTATTCATTCTTGTATGCACGAGGTTGTGTGTGTGAGAGCATCTTGTTGAGAGTGCGTCCTGTGGAGCAGCCAACACGCTGTGATAGAGAGAATTCTTGCTGCCAGATTTGCGCTAGGATTTAGGAGGTTTTCTCCTAAATAATACGGGCCAAGACTGTGCTAGGAAATAGGAGATCTCCTGCACAAGGAAAAAGGATCAGGCAGGCTGCAAGCAAGTAGGAGCAAGGGCTGATAGGTTGCAAGGTGTGTCCAGCTAGTATAGCAGAGAACAAGTGTGTTTTCAGGATCATTATTTGCCTTGTAAGAAATCTGATTGCTCAGAGCTCTATCAATAAAATTCTACAGCAAGAAGAGGGTTTTCTCAGTTGGGTTTCCCTAGAAAAATTATTGTGTCCCTTGTGTGACTGTGTATTATCTCTCTGATTATTCTGCTGCTTATGTGTGTTGAGAAATTGTCTTGGTGAAAAGAATTTTTCGTTTCAATTTGTAGTTGTGAGTTTCAAATTGTTCATTCATGTAGTTACAGAATTTCATGAAAATTCAACACTACTGTTCAATTTTCTGAATGTAATTGCTTAATGATGTTCCTGAAATATGCTAAAGTATGATTGTATATCATTGGAAGTATTATCAGTGGCAAAAAATTGTGTTTGTCTAAACTAGCACTAGAAAATCAACAGGCTTATTGTATGGTTTTCCCTGGATATTTTATTTTAACATCTTGGAGGAAATTGTGAATCTCAACAACTCATTGCTACTTTTAGTAAGCAAATTGATTGAGATAGTTAGTTCATTATTATTCCTCGGAGGACTAATGGATCAAAGAAAACAAATATTTGATTATTGTAAAAAGAAATAGAGTTGAAACATATAGAAGGGTTTACTTTCTCCATTTGTAAGGTATGAATGGAAACTGCTCCCAAGCTTTGGAATAAAACTGCTTCATCTTTTGTTTAGGCTATTGTGGAATGGATGTACAACTTTTTTTATGTGTGGCAAATATTCTTGGTGCATATTAGTAGCTTGTATTGCGGGTTTGGATTGTCAAAGGCGGTTTGGGAACCACAAAGGGGTAGTCTTGCTACACTGGAAGAGGTATTCGTATACAATATTTGCCATCTTAATTAAGAGAAAAGAAACTCATTCCCTAGAACGTCCTTTGTGAGTGAATGCAGAGTTTTTATCTTTAGATAAGGCCACTATTGGATCAATTTGGTTATGGAGCTCTCCATAGAGTCCCTTCCCTTCCATGAACTTCTAATAGCTAGTTTGCCAAATCGAGAGATACTAGAAGCTTGTAGTTTACGTCAAACAGCCCCTAGATCTCTTAAACATTTGCCCTTTCATGTTGCGTGCATGATCCCATATAGCCCAAACAAAATTAGGCACCAGTCTTCCCTGTCATCCATCACATTTTAAATTTCTATTTATGTTTTCTTAACTCCTTTGCTTCCACTTATAATACAACATCGTGAGTTTAGTTAACCATTAGGATTCCCTACCAAGCTAGAGCTCATCTAGTCCTAAGAAAGGCAAAGGCTACTGAGGCAAAAGTGGGTAGCTCATTTATGTTGCCTATGGGGTCTCACAACTTGTGCATGAGGACTTTTGCACCATGTGTGAACCGAGGAGGTAACAATTAGCACAGAGAGAAGGGGAAATGATAAACAATATTTACTCAGGGTAAATAGAATTTCATGGATTCTCCAAGACTTGCACAACATCCATAAGCCATCAAGGTCATTGAGACTTCCAACCGGTCACAGATGTGTTAGTTAGCTCTGCTGGCAGCACAAAAGTTGCAACATGTATACCCCAGGGTCTAAGCACTGAAAGTGCTTGACTTGACCACTATACGCTTGATGATTATTTTGTTTATGTTGATTGGGGTGCTAAAAATAGCATGTGGCTAAGCTCTGTTTAAGAAACTGACCTCATAAATCAATTGGGTTTCCTTGAACTAAATGTCTCCTCTGAAGATAACATGCGTGTGGGTATCTAGACAACAACAATATTGAATGCTAAATAAATAAAACATTCGCAGATCAGCATTCCCATCGAGGTATTAAAAATAAAGTAGACAGATAGGAGAAAAAAATATATTCCAAGTGCTCCAGCCATTCAACTAAGATGATATTATGAAGTCAGTGCTGTGCATGAGTCTTAGAAGGACAAATTTAGAAACATTATCATTTTTAATTACTCTATAACTGATAAACAATATCAAATTTACAGCGACAAATGACATTTTGCAAGCTCCTTGAAAACAAGGGAGCTTTCTCAAATATATAAAAGTATTTGTGATTCTGTACACCCAAATTTCCAATTTTCAACGAAAGCCAAACAGGATAGCCAATTATGAAAATAACAATCATTGGAACAAAATAAAAGAACTCGAAACCCTGCAAAATATATAAATATGTTACAACTTTGTAGTTATCCTCTTTATATTTCAAAGGATAAACAAGCATTCAGAGATGTCCAGGGCATTGCCCACTTGAGAAGATAATACAATTTCAAATCGCCTCAGGGCAATTTTATTAACTTGCGGCATGTTTAGGGCAAATGATCTTCACATTCAATCTTGCTTAAAAATAAACTAAATTTGATATGGATGGTGACCTAAAATTACGGTTTAGGCTTATTGACAACCATCATGGCCTAAATTAGGGTTTCGGATACATAGGCATACATAAAGATCTGAGGTTAGGCTTAGGCTTAGATCATTCATACAGTAACAGATTTTAGCGCGAATCCTGATCTGCCCGTCGGAGCCCGCCACAGCAATACAATTATTTCTGAGAAACCCCAAATCCAATTTCCTGGAAATCCTAGACTAGTTGCAGTTTGCAGCAAATCAAATTCAATCACCGCAAAAATATAAACAAAAATCATCTGACCTCGATAACCGATAAAGCTACAGTGGCTGAGGTCTTCAAGAGCTCAAGCTGCTTGTTGCCTCTGCGGAGCAAATACTCGATGTAGGTGAAATCCTTTTTATCTACTGACTTCGCATTTTTCCTGAACTCTGTCGATACAATTTGCTCTATTCTGCATCGCTCGGGGGAATCTTTGGATCGGGCTGCTCGTAAGAATCCTCTGTATAAACTCAAAACCTGCCGTTGCATTCCCGAGAGCCTTTGCGCAGGTGCCATCAATGTTAATTTTCTTAATTAAGGTTCTGTGCATCTCATTCAATTTGTTTGAACCAGCGACCGACCAATATTTCAATAATCCTGAGGTAGGCATTGGGATACCTAACCAGGTTTCCTTGAATCTGAGGGAGGCATTGGGACACCTAACCACGTTTCCTTGAATCTGAGGACGCATTGGGATGAATACGCAATCATTTGTGATGAGCTTAATGGTTAAATAAACATAATGTCTCTTCGAATTCTTTAAGGGTTATTTTTTAATTAATATGTAAGGTATTATTTTAATTAGTTTTTAAGCTTATATAGGAAAAATTATTTATTAATGAATATCATTATATTTATTATTTGATAATGTATTAATAATTATTTTTTAATTTCTTTAAATATGAGTTAAAATTTTATTTATTACAAAATATTATTGTTAATTAACAAAAGTAAGGTGAACCACTTGAAAAATATAATTTGATTGGATTCCCATAATATTTAATATATATATTTTTTTAATAAACAAATTTCTTTTAGGGGAAGTAATGGAGTGAAGATGTTGTAGGAGTGAGTGGTTAGGTTTTTCAATTATCTTTATTTTTGTATGTTGATTATTTTGTTGTGGATTGGAGGTTTTATTTGTGGTTGAGTGCATATTTTTCTAATTTTTATGATATTTTTAGAGTTTTTGTTATTGAATTGGGGTTTGTTTTGGTTTTTAGTTTGTTTGATTTGTTATCAATTAAGCTATTTGTTTCCTATTCCATGCATTTCCAGTATATTGGGGTATTTTTTGTTGTCGAATTATGATCTGGTGGTGTTTCTCTAGTTTTGGGTGATTGAGATCATTATTTGTTCAATGAGTCTTTTAAGTAGATTTATTAAAAATGTCGAGTCAATTTGCTCTCTTGATTTGGGGATTTCCTCTTTTGTGAAGAAAAATGTGACTACATTGAAAAAAGAGGGTTGATTGCTAAGTTCACCGGCATTTTTCCCTAGCTATAATTTTATTTAGAATCGACCTCTATTAATTGGGTAAATCATGAGCCCATTAGTATTTTCTTTTCTTTCTTTCTTTTTTCTTCTTTTTCCTTCCAAGGAAATATCCAGGCAGATCCACCCAACAGGATCACTTGTCGTATTAGCAAAGCCTAACCCCAAGGGTGTCAAGGAGAACTGACCTTGTGACCTCCCATTTATGAGGTGCTTCTAACAATGGGAACTTGACTAATTGAGCTAACACTCGAGGCTAGTATTTTCTATTGTGGAAACAGATATCATGCTTTTATTTTTTAAAATAGGAGGATAGGGATCAGATCTACGGATCTAGACTTTATTTCATGGGCATTTGAGGAATTTTTCTCACCCACTGGTCTCTAGATTTCAACCCCATGATGGAAATTTCTTCTACACCAATGTGGATCAAATTGTCATATATTCCCCTTCTTTGTTGGGGTGAAGGTATTTTCAATGCTATAAGAGATAAATTGGGCCAATTTGTTTCTAGTGATATAGACAACGAGAATAACTTCTCTTGTGACAGAATTTGCGTCGAAATGAATTTTTCAAAAGGCCTTCTTGAGGTGATTAAGCTTAACTTGGACGGTTGGTCCAATCTTCGGGCCCTGGATTATCAACAGGTTCCCTTTAAATGTAATTATTATCACGAGTATGGACACTTTATAAAAAGTTGTCCTAAGGCTCCAACTTCTCAGCTTTCTTCTAATCCTTTGTCATCTTCTCGTAGTAAACATGAGCAAGGAGCAATAAAATCAGTTACAAGGAAACACAAAAAGCAATTGACTAAGAGGTTGCATGCTAGCAAGCTTGAATATCATCAACATCCTCCCTCCAATAATAGATATGAAGTTTTGAAGTCCCCAGAGGCAAAAGTTATGGGTACTAAGGCCCAAGTTGATTAGTCAGTCCCAAATCAAGTGTATCCAAAGAATATTAATTCATCCTTTGAGGAAAAGTCTTGGTCCAATCACATTAACAAAATCCCTCATATAGAAAAGAAAGAAAGAAAAGTTGGAATGGAGGATGATGAAGAAATCAATCGCCCCCCCACCACCCCATCTTCTCCTTCCTATTCAAATGTGTTAAAAAATAATCCATGTTCTTCCCCTCCTTTTACAATAAGCAGGAAAGATCAAAACAAGAAAACCATGAACTCTTGCGCCAAGAATTTTGTTGCCTCCATTAGGTCTATCAATGGGTTAATTTCTCTTAAATCTTATAAATGTTTTGTCTTTGCATCATTTTGTGCAAGCAATTTGTAAGAATCTACTCATGTTCTCAATAAATATTAAGTCCAAGCTTTAGAAGGTCTAGTATTGGATCTTTACCCCCCTCCCGCCCTTTCTCTTTTGGGGAAAAGAATGGTTTTTAGCTCCTTTCTTTTTAGATTCATGGAATATATTTTCTTTGTAATAGTCACTCTGATGTACTTGTCATGTGTTCTAGGCGCATATTTTTATTAATGCAAATTCTCATTACCGTTAAAAAATATTATATACATTGTGATTAATTGGTTTTGTTTGAGTAGTTGTAGGATGAGTGTTTTTTTTTCTTTCTTTTTATTTTAATAAGTGAAAAAAAGGACGAATTAAATTTATAATATATTATTTTAATAATTTTGAATTTATGGTTAATATAACCTCTTATATCAAAGAATTTGAAATTTATAATTGATATTATTAATATACTATTATAATGATTTTAAATTGCATTGTTAATATAAACTTATATATTGAATAATTTTAGATTCTTTTTTTAGGTTTTTTATATTAAGATTAAGCAAATATACATTGCAAAAAAAAATATGGTTTGCCACTTGGGAAACCATACCAATTGCATAAGTTTAAAAGTTTCTTATTAAAAGTATTATAGATGACGATATTGTCTTTCAAACTGAAACTAAGACCATGAACTAATAGAAAATATAAACTCATAAACATAAACACAACAACTCTCTAAGTTGTGTTTCTCTTCAGATAATTGGCTCGCTTGATCATACTTCAGGAGGAGAATCTACCTCGAAAGGTGGTTGTTGTTCACTATTATTGTCAAAAGAGTAAATTATTAGAAAAACAAAGAAGGTCAAGAGAGATTGCATGCACAAAACAAAACCACACTATTTTTATTCATCTCACAAAGTTTACATATAGGAATATAAACCATTGACTTCCACAAATCTATATCCTAAGAAAGTGGATCTATGTTTGGGATAGGACACAACTGCAACTCATACACATAAGAAACAACAACTTCTAGATTGACACCTCGGGACTCACGATCACAACCTATAAATCCCTTGACACACATGAAATAGATGGAAGCATTACTTCCAACACCCTCCCTTAATGCTTACATGTAACAAATTTTGAAAACAAGCATTACAACAATAAATAAATTTATGTCACAATTGTCTAATATGGTCATCACTAGCACTCACATCCACTCTGAAATCTCATGGTTTCCGCTCTTTTAATCACCATGCTTTCGAGCTTCCCACTTGATCCATTCAAGACATAATAGCTTCTGACCATCGTTGACATAATTTGCAGGATTGATGCTTCTCGACCTTCTAGAGAATGACGAGTCAGTCTCAATATTGAACCATTCTATGGAACTGCCGCCATTTGTTGAATCCATGACCCTTTGCAAGCTTCATCATTTATCTAGGATAGCATTCTGGGTACAAAATGTCTTAAGTAGATAATTCTACAACTTGACCTTATATAAAATAACATGTGTTGACACTCCTGGAGCACGATGGGTCACACTAGCTTCACCTTATTAAGAACAACCTGTATCTAATGCTCCCAGAGCATGATGGGTCACGTTAGTCTATTCAATAGTTGGCGTGTTCTTTGTGGTTCTACATCATTTGATTATTACCAACTCCTTTTCACCATTAAAATTTCTACCAACAACCATTTTTTTTCACTTCTCAAGAAACAATTATTATGAAATCAAAATAACAACAACAAATGCTTCTATGGAGAAAGGGATTGGAACGTTGAGGTCCAAGATAACATAGATGTAAAGTTCCTAAACAGGAATTTAAGTGATAATCCAAATTTATCAAACACCCATGAAACACTGTAATACTAGAACTGTTGAGCCATATATTATGAAATATGAGAGCAAGAGTACAATATATAAATTAGTGGTGCACCTGGGCTGATCTCAAGGACAATCTAGACCAAACCCAAGTGGTAGAATAACTAGAAAGATGGTTGTTCAGCTGTTGCTCCACTGTGCTCTGCGTTGCCCTAGTGAACTATTGATTTGTTGACTTTGGCCTGCTGAAATGTGCCCAAAAACTACCCATAAAATTCTTCCCTTTCAGCCTTAGACTCCTTGGATGAAACCCAAAAAAATCTAGAAGGGAATTTCTTCAATTTTTACTTTAGATTTCCAACCTTTTGGGAGCTACACTCCGACTACTATTGCCAAATTTGATTTGCAAGAAACAACCTGCAAATCCACCTGGAAACACCCCTCAAATGTTGCTATCACCTGTACTAGCTAATCCCTTACTTCCCTGATGGTCCTTGGCCCTGATGGCTGCTCAATCAAGCCCCACGAATTTACTGCTAGAGGCCAGTGCGCAGCCTCTCTACCCATAAATACATATTGCTCTGTGTACTGGCTAGCTGGATGCAAAACACTGATAACATACCCTTAGCCCTCTACCTTCCTTGCTCCTGAAACTCCCAGCAAGTTAAGGGCCTCTTGGCTGGCTAAATCAACTTTTGTGTATTTCTAGTTGCCTAGGAAACATGTAGTTCCCTCCTCTGTGTGGTTGGCTGAGTTGTGAATCACTGCTGGAAACTCTTGCAACCTCTATGGAACAACCTCCCTAGGGAGGGCATGGATAGTCCCTCAAAGCAGAGGTTGAATCTTCCATGCGGAAGACTCGTGGCTAAACAACCGGTAGACTCGCTAAGCAGCAGAGCATACAAGAGTGAGTTTGTTTGTCAAATATTCAAAATCTTGGAAAATGAGAGTTTCATCCTATTTTATCACCTTGGGCCCCCTTAGCCTCTTGTTGGCCCCTCCTTCCACTAGCTCGAATTCCCTCCAATGTCCTCTTTGTCCAAATTCGAATTATGCATGTGGTGGCCCCCACATTCCATTAGTTTCCATAAATAAATCGAACTGCCTATTGTTCCTAAGTTTCTATGTGTGGGGTCCTCCTCCTAAACCAAAACATTTGCCAAAATTATGTTGTTGCACCCCATGACTAATTCCTTTGAGAAGGGACATGAGAGTCCTCCCCTCCCAAATGTTGCTTGCCCTCAAGGAACCTTAAAGTCAGGTGCTTTAGTATGTGCTCACCCTCCCAGGTGGCATCCTCATGCGGTAAGTTCTTCCAGCGTACCAAGAACTCCCTAATGGTTCTACTCCTCAGTCTTCTCTCCTTGCTCTCCAGTATGGCCTCTGCTTCCAACACCAAATGGCCCTCATCATCTAATGGGGGTAGATCAGTTGTTGTGGTCGTCTGTTGTCCCAGCACCTTCTTAGGCATGAGACATGAAACACATTGTGGATCCTGCTCCCCGGAGGTAGTGCTAGCTCATAGGCCACCTCCCCAACCCGCTTGGTCACCTAGTAGGGCCCATAGAAGCGTAGTTGTAGCTTCTTGGCCCCCTTCTGTTTCAGTGTGGACTGTCTGTAAGACTGCAACTGGAGGTACACTAGGTCCCCCTCCTCAAAGTGCCTCTCTACCCTATGTTGATACAGTTTTTGTTGATTATGGGTTGTCACAAGATTATCCTTGAGACCTTTGAGGATATCTTGGCTCTCTTGGACCCAGTCTTTGGCCTTTAGGGCCCGGTTGTCTCAGAAAATAACACTAACAAAAGTTATAGCATCATAACCATAGAGGGCACGGAAAGGAGTCATACCAATAGACATGTGGTGCATGGTGTTGTAGCAGAACTCACTCAAGTGAAACCATTGAATCCACGTCCACTGTTAACCCATCACATAGTTCCTCAAGTACCCCTCTGTTGAAGCCCCAAAAATCGGTTCAACAACAAGGGGGATACCCGCCCGGTCCGAACCTTGGATGGCAACTCCTTTTCTGTTTGGTATAGCGGTCCGACTGGGGATATGGGACCAGTTTCCCAATTTAAGTGTGTGTGTGCGAAAGATTGATATTTCCGGTCTAACAGTTCCTGATTGAGATGCTCTAATTCTAATTTTAATCTAATGACATACTATTGTAATAAACAGAAATATCTAAGTCTATGCTAACACGGGGTGTAATCTTTCTGTTATGCGATCTAAAAAGATTTCAGATAACAATCGGTAATAAAGATCATTCAACTGTTATAAGAAAAGAATTCAATATAGATGAACCACTTCGCATAAAAAGTTAGGTGAAACAGTTGTGAAAAACATATCGCATAATAAGATATTCATACATTAAGCATAAATAAATAGCTATCACCGTACAAAAGTGTCAAATGATAACTCAGGAATTCACGCATTAACATATAAACAACTGAAATTGAATATCACTTTAACATAGGAAATAGAAACAGTTAAGAGAGAGAAGTACCATTTATAACTAGTTCTACTCATGAGCTTCAAGCGATAATGATTTATCTCTTCTCAAGCCAACATCTATTAAGAGTACAAAAGTGCAACATCAGTAGCAGATATTGAATGCAAAAATCAACAAATCCTGTTCCATTCATTCATCAAAACCTCCTCGAAGGGTGCAAAAGTGAATTTTCTGAGGACAAGTTTTTGATAAATTTTTGGACCCTTCTCTAAATGCATGAGAAGAGTTTAAATACTACTAACTAAGACTAAAAATAACTTATTACAAAAATTTAGAATATGGTTTAAATGACCGTCCTTTCTCTAGGAAAAAATAAAGCAAAACTATTTCTAAAATTAAATCTAACATCTAACTATTTCTGTATTTACTCCTTAACGTCGCAAGCATTCAGCAATTGCTTGAGAAGAGTCGGTTGGTGGACTTCAGCCTTTAAATGTGCTGCAAAAATGGAATCAACAAGAGCTGGTGCTATCTTTTCGGTACTGGGCTTATAGGAGACTGAACAATTAGAGGCTTTCCATTTCGAGAAGTTTTACGCAGCGATGCGCGATTAGGCGCTAATCGCGCATCGGAAACTGCCTCCGTTTCTTAATCCGGGCTTCCTTGGTGCGATTTTTGCCTCTTGCGTGCTTTCTTTTAGCGGATGTAAAGTTGACATTTTGTGAAAATGATGATTCCGAGAGCTCTTGACCTTGAGCCCTAAACTTCCTGTTTTTGATGTCAGCGCTGTTAAGTACCAATTTAACCATATCCGTGCAGGGGAGAATTTTGGGCCTTGCCACTCTCCGGTGCAGGAATGAACAAGCTAACTCTGCAACTGATGCTTCAGAAGAACTCTGTGAGCCTGCTGTAGTCGTAAATCCTATTACCTTAGGATTCTCTTCCTCAAGTAGATTATATGTGCCTTCCCAGGTGGAAATACCCGCATCTCTGTTGCATGTGGTGTTTGTGTACAAGGGCGCCATTTCTTTATCTTCAGACATTGGAGCCTTGCCTTTCTTCCCCATAGTTTCATGTATACTGCTTTGTATAACCTTTTGTTCTTCGTTCCTGCAGTTTACAAGTGAGGTGAGAGTAATGATAAGAAACAATGACGGGAAAGCTTTAAATGTTGAAGACATACGAAAGTATATCACCTTACATGGACTAGCTCTTCAAAAAACACAAAACCATATTTCCTTAACCATAGTTTCATGTATACTACTTCATTAATTAGCATTAAAGCACATAACCAGGTCTCGTTTTATGAAAAAAAAAATCTTGAATAATGAGCCAGAAAAGTCTGCGATGGAGTGATTTTGCGATTTGCTTCGCAACATCGCAGATCGTTGTATCGCATTATCGCAATGTTATTGTGCTGCTCTGTCGCAAGGTTGCTTTTAGCGCTTTATCATAAGATTGCCTGGTCACAATATCGCTTGGTCGCGATATCGCAATATCGCAGTATCGCAGATTGCAATGTCATAATGTCGTTTTACATCGGTGTATTTTATGCGAAATGCGATTTTGCGATATGCGACATCGCATATCGGATTTTTGAGGTTTTCCAGCTTAAGTGCGTTTTAAGGCATGCGATGCGATATTCTTTAAGGAATGATTTTATCTTTTCTCATCATGAAACTTTAAGTTTTTTTAGATTTTTCAAAGGTATTTTCCTAAGTTTATGATGGGAAGATTTATAAAAAAAACAAATACAAGCACTAAATCATTTTTAAATTTTTTAACTAAGAGTCCCCACTTATTTAGTATTAGTAACAACACTAAATAAGAAGGGGGTTGTTGGTGGCCACAACAATTGGCGATTCACTTGGAAGAACCAATTATCTCTATCTTTCTCTTGAATTTTCTAAACTTCCAAAACATAAATTTTTTTAGAAAGTTAAACTTTATTATAGAAAGATAAAGTACATTATGCTTTAACCTGTCAATGATATTTTGTTTCAACTCTTTTCAACTTTGATTATTTGCTCCCTCAAGCTAGTCCTTGTATTTACATTAGTCATTACTTGGTTTGTAAAGATAAAACAAAGTCTTCTCTGTAAACCAGTTTGAAATATGCTCATTTGTCGTAGGTAGAGCCTCTGCTACCAGCAGGCGTTTATAGCCTCGGCAGCGTTACCTGTTACCCAGCAATGATCTAGTATCCTACTTAAAGAAACCTGCAACTCCCAAAGAAGAATCCACATCCACACTTGTTGCCTTGATTTTCTTTTACTCTTAAAGAACAATGTCTTGGTTTGATAGCCAATTTATGACATAGTCATTCACTTGATTTATAACTTCGTTGAGCAAGCTGGCTCGTGATGAGACCCCTTGCCTTTTGATTGCAACAATCTTGAGTCATTGCCCTGTTGTGGTATGCAGTATTGGCAAAGTCAGCAAGTTATAATATCTATGATTATGATAAGCCGGCTCGTGATGAGACCTCTCACTCTTTAAGATAAATGTATCCTTGGATTGTTCCTTTGAAAGTTGTGATTTCCTTAGTAGGGAGGAAGTCATTGTTTCCTTAAGATAGCTCTGGATGACAATAGTAGAGTTTTTGGAAAGAGCTGTTCTACAGAGAATCTTTATTTTGTTATTGATACCTTTCATTGCACTGATATAAAACAATTTCTCACTAAATGTTGTTTTCATCAAATTTTATGAAGTTGAGACTAGTATCATATCTATGTTAGATTCTTTAACTGTATCTTTCTATAATCAAGATCAATTTTCCAAAAGATTAGCTATTTATACAAGCGAAAGATCAAAATCTAAAAGAGAATTGGTATCTTTTTCATAAATCCCTAATGTAACCATTCACAATTGGTTTTATTATGAAAATAAAAATCTAATATACAAAATAGAAGAATGATCTTCTAAGGAAAATATTTCTTAAGGATTTGTCCATTAACAGGTAAATAATCTCTTTTCCCTGCTAAATCCTGTAATATAAAAGTGGACGAACCTATGACTTCTACAATCTGAAAGGACCAAGCCACATTCGTTGAATTTTTGTATGTTTCCCTTTTTCCTCATGGACCTTGTCCCATTTTAAAATTAAATCTCCCATCTGAAAATCTTTTCTGGTCATCATGTTTGAATCAAAAGAGGATTTTACTAATGCTTGATGATGAGCATGAGTTCTTTAAGCCTTTCTCGTTGTTCTTCTAACTTAATTATTTCCATTTGCCTTAGCTGTAAGGAGGAAGTTGGTACTTCATCAATATATTGAACTAAAGACAAAGAGGGGATCGCTAAATGGGTTGGAAGAATCACTTCTTTTCCATAAACCAAATTGAATGGAGAAGTGCCGATGGAGGATTTTTGTGTTATTCGATCTGCCCATAAAGCATATGTTAAAGACTTATGCCAATTTTTATGATTTTGGTCAACTGTTCGTTTGATAATCCTAATTAGGTTTTTATTTGTGGATTTAGCTAACCCATTTCCCTGTGGGTAATAATTGGCAGAATATTTAAGTTTGAAACCTCTTTTAAGTGCAAATTCAGTGATTGCATTTCTAGAAAAGTATGATGCATTATCAAACATTAAAGCGGAAGGCAATCCAAACCTGGTGATTATAAATTGATCTATGAATTCAATGATATGTTTAGCATTAGCCGTCTTGAGAGGAATTACTTCTACCCATTCAGTAAAATATTCTGTTGCTATAAGGATATATCTATGCTGTTTAGAAGAGTGAGGAACGATCTCACCTATTATGTCCAATCCCCACTGATCAAAAGGTTGCTCAATGTTGACTGGATGTAGTGGCAAGGATGGTTTCTTTTGTCTTCGAGTGGCGTTTTGGCAGATTTGACATTTCCTCACGTAATTGTGCGAGTCTTTGAATAATGTGGGCCAATAATAGCCTGCGCGTAAGATTTTATGTGCAGTAGCATCTCTAGCATAGTGTCCGTCTACTGGCCCATCGTGGAGTTCCTGCAAAACTTTTTCAGCTTTAGATTTCTCAAGACATCTAAGAAGAACTGAATCATAATTTATTCTAAAAATAACATCATTAAGGAGTTGATATTGTTTGGCTTTCAACCTTAGAGCTCTTTTCTTGGTATGATCGAGGTGTGAAGGAGCATATCCATTCTTTAGATAATAAATGATATCGGCATATAATGACTCATTATCGTTTAGGCTTACCTCGTACACTTGTATGTCTGCAGATGAAATTTCAGATATCAACGATGCTCCGGCTAGCATTTTGCAAAAGCCTTGACCTTTTACAATGCTTGCTGGTTTGATTTCTACATCATATTCCTGTAAGGCAGTAACCCAATTGGCTCTTTTCTCACCCACCTCTTTTTGCACTAAAATATTTCTTACTGCTGGAAACGGTACAATGATTTTTGTATGGGTTTTGAGTAAAAAGGGTCTGAAATATTTGATTGCTTTGAAAATAGCATAAGCCTGTTTCTCCACATCTGAATAATTTAATTCAGCTCCCTGTAAATTTGAACTGAAGAAAGAAATCGGGGCTTCTGCCTTATCTTGATTTGCCTGAGTAAGTATCGCTGCGTATGATTTGTCATATGCAAATGTATATAAAATAAAAGGCTCTGAAAAATTTGGAGTTGCTAAAGATGGAGCATTAACAATTGCTTGTTTGATTAGATTGAATGCCTCATATTCGTCTTGGCCCCATTTGAAGATTGAGTTCTTTTTTATCATTGCTTGTAAGGGAGACACAATTCTTGAAAAATCCGGAACGAATCTCTTTACAAAGTTGATTTGACCAAGGAAAGATTGCATGGATTTTTTGTTGTGAGGTAGGGATATTTCATAAATCTCTTTGATTCTGTTAGGATCAATGTGAATTCCAGATTTTGACACTATGAATCCTAGAAGTTTTCCTTCACTTAATGCGAAAAAGGATTTTTTCGGGTGAGTGAAATTCCATACCTCAAACAACGTTGGAAGATTTGTTTTAGATCTCTAAGATGGTCGCTTCGTCTCTTGGAGTAGACAGTTATATCATCCAAATAGATTACCACAAACTTATTAACTAAACCTTTGAATGTGATGTCCATGGCTCTCTGAAATGTGGCACCAACATTAATCAGACCAAAAGGCATTTTTTTATATGCGTAGGTACCCCATTTGGTTCTTGTTAACACCCAGGTTGTTCCCTATGACTCCTTAGGGAATACGGCCGGGGTAACCACTAACCAATCTTTGGACTACAACTTCTAGCCCAGCTGTAGTCAGAGAGGGCTCTCTCTGTTAGGTTTGTCACTGTTTTAGTGAAGGTTTTAGGCTAGTTATGAAGTGAATTTTTGATTGTTTTTTATGTTTGGTTAGGAGGATGCTTCTGATAGCTTTTAGAGTCTGTCTTCAGGTGAAACTAATCCATTGGGCAATGGGGTCTTTGACTGTTTTTCCCATGAGGTCTTGACTTAAGCGTGGGTGTAGCTACAGGGCCTGTATGTATTTCATGAAACAAATTGTAAAAAGTGAGAGTGAAATGAAGAACAACTAGCAAAGAGCAATTAAGGATTCTTTACTTGAGCTGACTAGTGTGAAAGAAATCTGTTATTTAGGAGCAATTACTTGAATTCCTGAAATAACATATTCCCGTGATGACACAGTATTAAAGGTAGCACTGAAGAATTACTCTTTAAATACCATATCTGAGGAAAACATATGAAATGGCTGGGATTGAGTCCAGGGTATTCAGTGAGGAAATCCTGGGACTATTCTTTTTCTTGGCCATTTAGCTATTGAATCCACGAAAGCATGAAAGATACAATGAAAGTATAAGAAACATACATATAACAAAGTGTAACGAGAAAACTTATTGAGCCATGTAATACACAGGAATCCTGCAACTTTAAGCCATACACCAGCAAGCCATCATGAGAGACAATATTTGAAGAAATCCCATCATTCTTTGCATTAGCTGTCTGAATCCTTACAATATGAGAGTAACAGAAGAGAAAACGAGAGTTTTTTCACATCCAAAGTCCAACCCCTGCTAACAAAACGAGGGGGAATATATAGAAGTTTGTTACAAAAATATCTCAGGTATGAGTCATCTGAGTGGAAAAAATATCTTCCTTTAATAGCACTGAGCTGGTAGATGAGCAGTTATTACAATCTTTAATGAGCTATAAAAGCTATTAACTCCTGTCAGAGCAATTTTGGCATCTGGAGCTTACGGAGTTGGTTGAAGTCGGCTGAATGCTTTGACTTAACTGCTGAGTGGCTTGTCCGTGCAACTGTAGTATGTATGTCCTCTTGGCCAGCTGTCGTGGTCCATCTGTTGGATCTGTCTTTAATTGCCTTAAATGCTCGCTTTATCCTCATGCCGTCCTGTATATGATATGGGCTGATAGTGACCGAATAGCTGAAGCTAACGTGGTAGAATTCTGAGCATTGATTGCCACCAATCTTCCTTGGGCATCTGATGTCTCCTAATTTTTATCAAGGTTTCATCAGTCTTTGTGTATTTGAAGAAATTGGGAGGAGTCTCAAAAAGGTGATTTACTTCATTTTCAATGAAGAATAGGCCTCCCAATTTATCATATAAATTCTGTCCTGAGGGAGGTCCTGTCTGTTTAGATGAACTGCCAGATGCAGTGATCTGATTTTCCATATATGTCACCATTCTGTTGGCAAACTGTTCTTGGGAGACCAATTTTCCTGCACTAGTTAATAGACTGGGCAGGCCTCTTGCTTGCAGTTCTGCCAGTTTAACCCTGAACTCCTCCACATCTGCTGTCATCTCAAAGCACTTTCTCTCCACTGCCTGTATATAACTTCTAAGGGTGAGCACTTTCTTGGCAAGGAGGACAGCTTCTGTTCTATTAGGAATGCCCATGGCTGCCAACTCCTCCTGCTCATGCCTGTTCAAGTAATCTACCATCCTATTGGCCTGTTCTGGCCTGTTTCCCAGTACTGCTTTGGCCCTATCAATCTCTATATGAGCTTGGCCTAGCAATTCCATCTGCTGATGAATTGTCTTTATGGATTTCCATTGTTGTGTGATGGATTTGCTTATCTTGGCCCATAAAATCCTCTTTATCTCGGCCATGGCTGTTTCCAGATTTAGTTCTTTTTCTAAGGCCTTTATCCTGTCCCTGAGGGTCTTTATTTCTCTGCCCTGCTCAGCCACTGTCATCTTGGATTTGTCATATTTTGACTCCAGCTCTGCCAATTTCTCCTTGGCTTTCTTTATTTCATCAGCTTGGAGCTCCATTTTCTTGACAGCCTTGGTTATGTCTTCTATAGATGGATTATCCTGCTGAGCTACTGATGTATCTGCTGCCTCTGTTGTGGGGGCCCCTGTTGCCCCTGATGTTGCTGTTGTTGCTGCTGTAGCTGCTGTAGTAGAAGTTGTTGGAGGAGCTTGGGAAGTGGATTCTCCCTGCTTGTCTTGTATTGCTCCCTCCAATTCTTTCTCCAGTTCCCTTATCCTCTGATCCTGTTGCAGCAAGAGGTCTAGCTGATCCTCTACCTGTTTCTGCTTTTGAAGTTCAGCTGTCTGAGGGTGTTCAGTGGGTGGCAACTTCAATCTCTTCCTCAATGCCCTGAGGTCATCATCTTTCTTCTTCATAAGGGCCTTGACGCCTGTTGGATCATCAGGATCATGTCCTAAGTCAACAATAATATCTTCAAGCGATTTTATTCTGTTGTCCTTGGCTTTGGAGGACATCCTTTCAATGTCCAGCTGAGTGTTAGTGTTTTTCAGTGATTCTTTCAACTCATGGGCCAATGTGGCCTTTTCCACTAGGGTGGCATAGACCATCTCTCCAGCCTGCTTATGGAGTTCGATTTGGTCCATAGGGTGTATGTCTCTGGCCAGGACCTCCACCCTTGTCTTGATGAAGTCTGCAGCTGTCTTAGGCTGCGGCCCCTTGGGCTTAAAATGACTGAAGAAAATCTTCTCTTCTTGGATGTCATAAACTGACATCAGTCTTTCTTGCATGGCTGGTGTAGCATCTATAAATTGTTTGTACACCTCAACCCTCAATAGCTCATTTTGAGCCTTTATTTTTTTGAAAGAAGCCTTGGTGCTCTTTGGCTTCTTGCTCTGTTGTGATTGGGAGGCCACCTCCAAGCTGACCTGTAAGTTTTGCTCCTGCTGAAAGGAGCTTGTTCCTATCTGCTGGCTGCTCTCCTTGTCTTTTGTTGAAATATTTAAGACATCTTCAGTGATGTCTTCTACCTCTGGAGAATTTTCCCTTTGCCTTTTGGCTTCTGGCTGGTCGGAGGATCCACTGAGAGGGGTGGACTCTTCTCTATGTCTCTTTACTCCCCTTTCTTCATGTGCTGGGGTCTGTAGGACTGGGGCAGTTGACTGCTGCGTTTGAGGTGGTGGCGTTTGTATTGCAGGAGTTTCTGGCAGCCCATTCTGTGGCTTTTCAGCTTGTTCTTGCTGCTGGCCCGTTTGCTGCTCTATTTCCTTCTGTGTCTCCTGGCCTGTTTTCTGTTGTACCTCCTGCTCTGTTTCCTTCTCTGTTTCCTTCTCCTTCTGCTGCTCTGTTTGCTGTTCAGCCTGTTGCTTAGTCTATCCCTTTACCAGATCATCCTCTGCACCTATTATACCTTTGCCTTTGTCCATCGCTGACACTGATGTAGCAAGTGCCTGTGGTGCAGTCCTTGTTCCTGAGGTCCCTTGTCCCACTGAGTAAGGCAGTCTGAAGGGTACCTGCTGCACATAATCTAGGTCAAATGTCTTTTCAAGCTCCCTGACATTTTTAAGCATTCTTTCTTCATCAGTCAGACCCTCAACTAGAGTATCTGGTTGCCATTCTTGCAAGTTGGCATATTGTTCTATGTGGGGGTATTGGCAATGCTTAATGGCTAGGAGTCTATACTTATTTCTCCTAGCAGAGATGACTCCTTGAGGGTCATAAGGGACCCATCGAAAGCTATAGGACAGCTTATAATTTTCCTTAAGGATCAAGTCTGCAGCTTCCCATCCTTCCTTCTTATTCATGATGAAAGGGCCCATTTCATTTTTGAAGTTAAGGTGAGCCTTTTTCTTGGAGCCGTGGAAGTGGGTAAGGTCTGATTGAATCAGTTGCCTGTAATACTCCAAGGCAAACAATCTCATTGGTACGTATTTGGGGAGCCTGTATGGACAGAGCTCACATCCATAGACCCTGAATACTGTATGATGTTCATATAGGTACTAGTCACCTATTTTGTTTTTCTTAAAGAGCTGCAGGGCTTTCTTTATCTCGTTGGATACCCTGGGAGGAGGTGACTTCATCAACATGCAGGAGATTGGGTAGACAAACTGGTCAACAAATTCACAGTAGGTGTAGGGTGAATTTGTGACTTTGTGATAGACTGAGGTCCAGAAGATAACAGATCTTCTTTCCCCTGTATGATCCAGCCTTCTGATGTAGCATGGGAAGGCTTCAGAGTGATAATACATGAACATATGGTAGATGTAAGCTGAATATCTGAAGACCCCCTATCTGTCCACTTTGGTCAACTGATCATGGATCTTATTGGCTATGAACTTAGCAAAGTTGTACTTTTGGGCAGGGGGTTGGTATGGGCTGTAAACAGACAGCAGTACTAGCATGGCTCTGTCCACATGCTCACTATTTTGGTACCCCAACACATAGGCTATCATGTCTAGTAATAGCCTGCCTACATCATTGAATTGTTCATTGAGATAGGGAGGTGGCTCTGTAGTCTGGCACTCAGGTCTCATGAAGTTCCTGATGATCTTTTGTAGTTCTTCACCAGTCATCTTGTCACCAGCGTCCATCAAATGATTCATGGAGAATGGGATCAACAACTCTGTCTGATCAAAGTGTAACATCTTGTTTATGGACTCAGCATTGATGTAAAAAAGGATCCTCCCTGATGGGGTGCTAACGGCTCTGTGCTGGGCATCATAGTGTTCAGCACAGAGGTGAATGATTTCGGGGAAAACATTCACAGCTGGGAGATAGTAATAGGGTAGGTTTGACTCCCAGACCCCATGTGTACCATGCCCATCCTTGTAGTCTTCCCTTAGTCTACTGAAGGTCTGCAAGAAGTCCCTGTTTCCTTCAAAGTCTCTAATGAGACCATCCTTGTCTACTAATGGCAGGGCCTCCAGCTCCTTATTTGTTTGACTCTATGAGGCCACACTGATGGATGAAGTTGCAGGAGATGCCATGATAGAAGCTAATCTGTAGAGATAGGGGCAGTGGTTTGACAAGTCCTTAAAGAGTTTTTAGCTGCAGGTCAACAGTTGATACAGTGAGGTGTCCTTTCTTCAGGGGGTAATGCAAGCTGGATTCTGTGTTTTGCTGTGAAATTCACAGGGATGTGAATTGTTAATGAAAGATTGCAGAGCTAGTGAGGCTTCTTTGGTATGACAACAGGTGGCCTGTACTTGGCAAAAGGGAACAATGCCTAGTACTTCGGGGGGAATTTCGGGGTCTTTAGCCCGCGAAATGAGCACTCTTCTGTCGAATTGGGCTTTAAGGGTGCTGCAGATTACTTGGGTTGACTTTGTGTGATAGGTAGAGCTGAATTTGAAGAGTTTTACTGGTGCTTAATGGTGAATTTTTACAGAGAATTGAAATGCATGGGCGAACTGGGAAACCGGCTAAATACCTGGAAAAACTAGCTTGGACGCTTGCGAGCCGGGCTGCAGAGGCTTAGCACAGTGGAGTTGTGGACTTGCAATGGTTGAAAACTTTGAATTTGTTGGCTGGAAGACAATTTTCGCGGCAGTTGGTTGTCAACGGCTCCTTCTTTTACGCATGAAAATGACGTAAAACGGCTTATTTGGCCGTTTATAATGTTGAATTTCGGAAAAAGCCGCTATTGGCGCTTTTCCGCCGATGACGTCAGCATGACGTCATGGTGGGCCCATAGTACGGTGGTGACGTGGCGCTGACGTGAGAGCCAGGGTGGCAGGACACGGTGGCAGGCTGATGTGGTGGCAGGGCTGCGTGGAGGGCCACGGGGCGCGGGGGCGGACAAAGTAAGGTGACGTCAGGATGGCGTTGGAGTGACGTGGGAGGGAGAGCGGTAAGCTAGATGGTGGTAAGCGGGTTCCCCGCACCACCTTTGGGGCAAAGGCAGTATCGAGGAGAGGGCTCCGAACAACCTTAGCGCCCGCCACGCGTCCTTGTACTGGCCCAAAACCACTTTCCCCGGACGCTAAAGATCGACAGATCGGGGCGCAAGATTGACCGCCCACCCTTGGATCTAACCGGCAGAGATCGGACGACTGGCGGGTCCTCCGTCGGGCCGTGCAGGTTGGGAAGGGGCCCGCCGAGCAATTAAAATATTGATTTAAATATTTGGGCGGGGAACTTTGGGTTTTATGGTTTTTTCGGGTTTTATCATTTTTTTGAAAAAGGGTTATGGGTAGGAGGGGTTTTATTATGATTTTTCTTTGCAAATGAAGGCTATATGAACAAAATGACATGGAATGAGAAGAGATGACCTGGGAGGTTCATCAAAGTGACCAGATGTCACTTTGATTCCCTTTTTAAACAGACCATATGGCTATAATGCCAGGGGAGGGATATTTATAGAAATTTTGGGGTTTATACACCATGGTGTTAATACTAGTAGGGA
>APFE031607621.1:0-43908 GCA_000404065.3 Pinus taeda
TGTTGCATGTTCTAACATGCAGGAAATAAATGTGCTCAAAATAAAATTGGCAAACTCATTTGCAATGAAGGATTTGGGTGCTGCAAAACAAATCCTTGGTATGAGAATAACTAGAGACAGGAAGAATTGCAAATTAACATTGTCTCAAAGTGAGTACATAGAAAAGGTTTTGAAAAGGTTTAATATGCAGATTGCAAAACTAGTTAGTATACCTTTGGATAGCCATTTCAAATTAAGGAAGGAGGAGTGTCCCAAGACTCAGGAAGAAATGGCTCATATGTCTAAAGTTCCATTTGCATCGACAGTTGGAAGCTTAATGTATGCAATGATCTGCACAAGGCTTGATATTTCACATGCAGTGGGAGTTGCAAGAAGGTACATGAACAATCGAGGAAAAGAACATTGGATGGCAGTGAAGTGGATTCTCAAGTATTTGAGAGGTACCACAAATCAAGCATTATGCTTTGGTGGTTCAAACATTGCTCTACAGGGATATGTTGATGCAAATATGGTGGGTGATAAAGATAATAGGAGGAGCACAACAGGGTAGGTGTTTACTGTAGGTGAAAAAACTGTCAGTTGGGTCTCAAAACTACAAAGTGTTGTTGCACTCTCAACAGCAGAAGCATAGTATGTTGCTGCTATAGAGGCTAGTAAAGAAATGATTTGGTTACAAAGGTTTCTGGATGAATTGGGTAAGAAGCAAGAGTTGGGCAGGTTATACAGTGACAGCCAAAGTGCCATACATCTTGAAAAGAACTCTGCATTTCATTCCAAGACTAAGCATATACAACTCAAGTACCATTTCATACAGTCAGTGTTGGAAGATGGACAGTTGAAGCTGGAAAAGATACACACTAGCTAAATTCCTGCAGATATGTTAACAAAAGTTGTAACCAGGGAGAAACTGAGAATCTACTCAATTTCAATTGGTCTTAAAGTATGATGAAGAAGATGAGAAACAGTGAGGTCCAAAGTGGATTCATTGTCCAGAAATTTAAGTAGCGGTGGAGTTGTTATAATCAGTCTCCAAGTGGGAGATTTTTGGGTGTGGAGATTAATTATCTTATGTATTCAAAGGTATCGCCACATTGGAACCCAGTTCAAAATGGGACGGAAATGCCGCCTGTAAAATATTCACTATAGTGGGGGTCCCGGGGGGCTGCGACCTTTTGGGAGCCCCCCCAGTGGGGGCATTTGGGGGCAGCGCCCCCGAAGCTAAGAATAGATGTAAATTTTCCTTGTAAAATGTTGCAATTTCGTAGCCACTTTGGGATGTTCACTAGGCAGAGATCTGACAATAGAAGTTATGTTTAATTTAGGGTTTTTTGCCCTAGAAGGCAACCCCTCGCTATATATGAGGGAATTGTATTGCGTCTATGTACATATGTATTCTGAGTGAAGAAAAGAGAGGATATTGAGAGTGAAGAGGGAGTTACAATGGACCTGTTGTAGGTTGTATCTCTTCAGTTTGCTGGTTAATATAATAAAAGAAGGACTGGTTGTTTCTCCGTGGACGTAGCCCAAACTGCATGAACCATATATATTTGTGTCTCTCTTGTTTTATGAATTTTCTATGTTTATATTTCTGCAATATTTTATGTGTTCCATTGCTCTGTAATATATAATTTTCTAACAATGCATATTGTGGGTATGTGTGGGTGTTTTACCCATACCCTGCACTGTTAGTGGTATTAAAGTAGAAGTTTGTAACAGAGAAAATTTGTATTATGTAAAAGGAGAATTTTTGAAGTTCTTGGAAGACTGCAACATTCTAGCAGGGACTTGGAAACCAACCAGAGGACAAGCCATTCAAACTACAGAAGAATGGGAGAGAAAGATCATGCATAGATCTTGGAGGTAAGACAGTGTATTTTATCTAAAAGTTAAATTGAAGATTGTTGGTTTTAGATGAAGCATCTCAACAAAGGACAAGAAGAGAAGTTGTAAGAGGAGAAATAGATGTGTTATTGAAGGTAGAGTAAGGATAATACTCTAAAAGAAAAGTGGTAGTGAACCTAAAGAATCCAAAAAGAGATTGGATAGAGAGGATAGATGAAGTGTTCTCAAGAGGAGAGTGAGAGATTGCAGAAGCCTAGAAGGAGAAAAGGTGTTGCTCAAGAAGAGGTTCCAGATAGAGGACTCGTGCTTACCAAAAGACTGAGTGAGGAGAGCTTAGTGAGATAAGATTGCAGCCAGGGGGACTAGCTATTGTAGAGGCTTGTTGCAGAGGAGCTCATGAAGATAGAAGAGAAGAAGATGACTACTGATAGTCATAGCAGAGGTTCAGAGAGAAGCCATAGTAGAGGATATGAGAAGAAGGATTCCAATGCAAATGGCAAGAAGATGAGTCAAGAGGAAATTGACAAAGAGGTTGATGAATTAAAAGAACAACTCAATGCATTAAGGAGAATGCTTGAGGAAAGCCAGAGACTAGGTTGGGTCTTGAGGAAGAAGCCAGTAGAATGGCATAAGTTGCAGAGACGGCTACAACAAAAGAAAGTAAAGTGGCTGAAGGAAAAACTCAAGGAAGTTGAGTTAGAAATGGAGGAATCCACTGTGAACCAGAACAAGGAGAATTTCTGGGAGAAAGTGAAGATGAAGACTTGAAGATGGAAACTTCAAGTGAGACCAAAAGGTATGATGATTTTAAATCTGACAATTTATGTTTGTTTGCAGATGAAGGACAATTTGTTGATATTGTCATCAAGAAGGAAGAAGACCAGCAAAATCTAAATTCTGTTCTGGAAGAAGATGAGAGAGATAAGTCTCATATGCTGTTGGAGGAAGATATCAAGCAACCAAGTGAATGTCTGGAGGAGATTGAAGAATTTCTGAATCATACGAATGATTTGGAACAACAAGGAGACATGATGGTTGAAACATCAAGTGGGACCATAGAGTCTTATATTTTTAAAACTGATAGTTTGTGGATGATTGCAGATACATCACAGGAGGATGAACAAACTTTAGAGTTTGTTAGAGAGAAGGAATAGAATCTGAAATCTATTCAGATCAAGACTGAGAGTATGCAATAGAATGATAAAACTGTCTTAGAGGAGGAATATGACAACCTTATTTCAATGAAGACTGAAGAAATGTTGTCCCAAAGAAGTGATCCAATGAATGTCATTGGGGAAGGACACAGATGGTTTGAAGATGATGAGACAAGAAGAACACTGGGAGAAGAGTTATAGAAGGACATCAAGGTAAAATGTACTAAAGAAGAAGAGACTATGTTAACTAAAAACATAGTAAAGGATCATAAATCGACTATGATGATAAACATAATTGAAATAGCCATAGGAGCTATTGAGACAGTCAGTGAAGAAGAAAATCTACTGAAAGATGTTAAGGATGAAGAAGTCTATGGGAAAGACTTAGCAAAAGGAGAAAGGACATCTGATGATCTATCCATAACAAAGGAAGGTATGGAGAATTGTGTAAGATTTCCAAAATCTACTCCAATGAAGTTATTGAGTTATATAGAAAATTAGATTTTTAAAGAAGGGAGTTGGAAAAACAGAGAATGAGTGCTCCATAGAGACTGCTGAAAAAGAAAGACAAAAACATTGTCATGAATGACAATCATAAGGAAAAGGAGATGGATATGGAAGTTCAGCAGATTGACACTGCAAAAGAAAGATTTCACTATGGTGGACAAGAGCAGGAAATCATCATTAGGACAAATGGTGTGGAAAACAAACTAATGGACAGTCTCAAGAATTCTTTTGAGAATTCGAATCAACATAGTGATGTGCTGACAGAAAGGAAGGAAACAGAGCAGCCAACTGAGTTGTTGCCAAAGGGAGATAAGGCACAACAGCCTTATGTTTTTAATTTTAACAAGTGTTTTGTGAATGCAAGTTTTGTTGCAATTACTGGAGGAGATTTGGCATTGGTGAGCAACCAAGTAAAGATGAAAGAAGAAGACTTCAAGGAATAATTCAATCCATGGAACAAAGATTGCAAATTGTTGGAGAAAATGTTGAACAGTCATGATTCAATCATGAATGAGGGTAAGGATGATAGGGAGGCAGCAAAAATGGTAGCAAGTAAAGCAAGAGCAAGTAAACCAAAGAATGAAGCAAGTAAAATAAAAGTTAGCATAGAAGACAACAATAGTAACCTAAAACAAAGAGAAGAAGATAGAAGTAAGAAGTAGAAGATGGACCCACCCAAAGATATGCTGGACATAGAAATTGAAGAAATATGGCAGTAGATAATGAAGCAATTCAAATGAAGGAGAATGGTAGTAGCAGCAAGCAAGATCAATCAGAAGTTGAATTTGATTGACAAGAAGAAGAGAATGAAGCAAAGGACAACAAAAGTACAATAGCAGCAAAGGTACAAGGCATCTGGACAGTTACAGAACAAAGTGCGGGATCCAGGAAGACTAAGACCATAGGACACATGATCAAGAGATCATGAATATTTTCTACTTTGGGAGTCTGATGCAGGAGCATTTAGGCCAAGGAAAATCAGTGTAAATAGTAGACATAGGGGGTCATGCATTTTAGGGAAATGTTTTCCTAAGTATCAAGTTAATGCAATATTTGGGCTTTTAAGTATGATTTAATTAGATAATGGGAGAATATGTAAATGCTCTCAAAATAAATAAATGAGAACATGAGTGGTAAAAGTCAAAGCCAATCATCTAGGAGCAAGAGAGAGCTTTTAGGAATTATTTAGAGTAGTTATGGACCATTGAGTTGATAAGGAGACTTTTCTTCTTTAAAACAGAGGGAAAAGATGGAATGGATAAAATCTACCACATATTTATGCATGTAGCAAGTTTCAGGGCTTTATTTGGGTGATTTAAGTAAAGGATGGGATCAGTAATACAATCCCAGTTTCTATATAAACATATGTAAGCCTACAGGCAGAGGAGGAGGCCAATAATAGGAAATTAGGCATGTGTGTGTGTGAGCGAAACCGAGGAGTCTCAACTGTAATTTGTCTTTTACATTAATATATATATATAGAGAGAGAGTTATTTCTGAATGTCTCAATAAAGTTGGATGCGTGTTGATTTTTATGTGAACTCATAGGCTCTGTGATAGGGGGTTACAGATAGAGTTCTGTGGAACATGCAAAGGAGACATTGAGGACTGTTCGAGCATAATAGTGGAGTGAAATTAGGGAAGACAGAACCCAAGTGGAAAGCACAAAGAGGAGAACGATTAAGAGATCATAATGGACCTTTGAGTCCCATTGAAGCATCAGAGAGGTGCTCTGAATTGGAAGAGAAGTATAAAGTTCGAGGACTTAGATGCAAGTGGAATGAATTGAACAGTGAAAGGGCATAAGATAGAACCTTAAAGAAACTTGGAATACATAGAGAAATTGAAGAAAATGCAGAAAACCCAAGTAAAAGAGGATGAGCGGAAGTGAAGTCCGACACTCAGCAACCGTTGGATCAGTTAGATCTACGGTTGAGATCAAATCATAGCGATGGAATCCATTTTTAAGTTATCAGAATGAGCCTTGGAAATTTAGTGGAGCAAATAATGATTAATCATGGACCATTGGATTGTGGCTAGATCAACGGTCATGATTAAATTACATATCAGCGATCGAAGGTGCCAAGGGTTAGCGCTTATGACTGTTGTGATATTGCCAATAGTGATCTATCGGCGTCGAGGCTTATCAGCGATCGGGATTGGAGCTGGCGGAGATCATAGAAATAGTGTGGAACAATGGTTAACGGATCCGACGATATTATAGTCACAATTGTAATAGTTTTGAGAGCCGTTATATGTGTTTTAGAGTGGGTTTTCCCATTATTCCTTTGTATTTGTGTTTTCAGTGATGCGACCCAATTCCAAAGGAAAATCACATGTCGAAAGGTGTGAGGCATATATGTAATATGAACTGTTGGACATGCAATGGCCGATTACGATAAAGGTGGTGTCTCGAGGTCTGTGCATAACCCGTGTAGTGGCAGAGAAAGTTATGGTTTGGCATTTTCCCTTGATACAGGGATTTTATAAGGAAGAGCACCAATAGAGCATTTAAGTGTTAATATATATATTAACCAAAGCTACAAGTGAAGGATATATATGTATAAGCAGCTTAAGGGTGGTTTAAAGGTTCTGAAAGGATTTTAATTCCCGATAGAAATATTTAAAAGGAAAGCTTTAACCAAAGCCTCATATGAAGGCTTGAGGGTGAAAATAGTCCCGATAGAGGTTTTAGGTGGGGTGATTGAAGTTCCTATAGAAAGGAACTTATAAGAGGGCCACTTGACCATTTATGGTCTGTATATTTGACTCCTTTAGTGAGTTAAATATCCCGAGATAGGTGTAGATGCATTATTGTGTAAAATGCATACTGTGGGTATGTGTTGGTGTTTTACCCATACCCTGCACTAGGAAGCCATATAAATCTGAATGATGAATTAATACTTCTCAAGAACTAGACCCTACATGAAAATAATTGACCAAAGAAGAGAAGTTGGAGTTCTACCAGTGCGTTGCCAACGTTGTCGTTGTGACAAACAACCTCCAAAATGTTGTTCATACTTAAATTTTGGATCCTACCATGGATCTCGCGATCTGTTGTTCCATAGTCACTTCTTGGTCAGTTGATGCTTTTTGAGCTCCCTCTTGGAGATCTCGCGATCTGTCGTTCCATAGTCACTTCTTGGTAAGTTGATGCTTTTTGAGCTCCCTCTTGGATTGGAAGTGTTGAAGTCACTTTCACACACATGCTCAATCCACAATACGTTCATGGGCACATTCTTCTACGCAATCTTAGACAAGGATAACACATTCCATCAGGACTATGCCTACGTGATTTACAATCCATGTCGTCATTCAGTATGCAATGACAACAAAAGTCTCTCACATTTTAGCTATATTCATATTTCCATTTCGATGAGTTTTGCAAAATGTTGCTTTCACACACCTTTGTTCTAGCGAGTGTTGTTTTCATATTTTCACTTGTTGATTTCGTTTACCTTTACTCTAACTAGTTTCATTTTCATGTTATCTTTTATCTAGCATGTGTTTTTTTCACTATTGTTCATGTATCGCAAGTTTCGTTCACATTTTTTTCTTCATATAGAAAATGTCGTCTTCTGGCATGGGAATTTTTTAATATCATGCAAAGTGGAGTTTTGGTCTGTTTCAAGGGGTAATCTTTGTGATAATGATATTTTCTTATCATGTAGGCATGTTTCGCACTCATTTCCAAATATTCACGTAGTTTCGCATAAGTGTCTTTGTTATCATCATAAATTATATCTTTAGTGTTGCACTTGTCGTAAGTTGCCACAAAGGTTGTCGCATTAAGGGAAGTATGTTTTCATATGTTCTGGATGATCTATGTTGTGTTTCCAAATGTCTAAGTGTGTGATCATAGTTAAGTTTTATCATTGTTCACATCAGTTTTATTGATCACACACTTAGCCAAATTTTGGAAAGTTCCCATCGACCTAGCCTCATCCAACTCTCCTGGACTGCGCATTGTGGAGTATTAGCCCTTAAGCAACAATATTTTCCTTCAGCACTGTGTAATGTGTAACCTATACCCCTCATAACTACACATTTTACAACTTATGTATTAAAGCCCAAGTCTTGAATCCTAGAGTTATGCAATCACCTAGTCCCCTCTGTCTTCTGGAACTACACAGTTGGTTGAACCAATGCCCAACCCCTCAGCCTAGCTCATTGAGCTCTTAAGCTACGCAATCTTCTTCCTCGTCCCAACCTGAACTATGCATTGTGCAGTCTTAGAGCCCAAGCTCCACCCCTAACTACTGGAACTACAAAACTGTGTTATCACTAGGCCTTTCCCTTGAACCACCACTGGTTCCATCTCAGTTAGCAGATCATCATGCAGCATCTTAAACAAGGGTTTATTAGACTAATGTCGTCTTTTCATGAGTTGATTATAGACAAAATAACTCTACCATTCTATGGTAAGATGATAAAGAAGGAGATTGAGAAGGAATACATGTTAGATGACACCTAAGGAGTTTAGTACAAAGGATGATCGTCAGGAAAAAAGATGAAGTAACATTGGAATAGGATCAAGACCGCATGAAGACTCCATTTGATTCACAACCTTTTGGAGGATAGATATGAAAAACAAAGAACATCTCTTATGAAGTTGAAGTAAGAAGGAAATAGTATCACTTCCACTTCATTATGTCTTCAATGTCATGTATTGTTGCAAACATTGGAAATCATTTCATGTATTTTCTTCAAGTGTTTTCACACCATTTGCAACATAAGAAAAGTGTCATCTTTTCACATATTGGATGTCGCACAATGTGTAAAATCCTATTATTATGGTTTCAAGGGTCTACCTTTGTGTATATGAGTTTTTCTAACCATGTAAACATCAATCACACTCATTCACAAAGTTTTTAACATTCTCGCACAAGGGTTGTCACAGTCGTCGAAAAGTGTATCTTAAGTGTTGCACTTGTTGTAACTGGTCATAAAGTGGTCACACTGAGGGAAATGTGGTGTTAATGTGTCATGGGTGATCTATGTTTCTGCATCATCAATTATTTTAAGTGTGAGATAACAGTTGAAGTCTTATCACTATACACATCAGTCTCACTGGTCTCACACTCAACCATTTCTGAAGAGGCATCCTGACCAAGCAACTTGGCTCCACTCGACCTCTCTGGACTATGCACTACATATTTCTAGACCTTAAGGTGTGACCTTCCCCCTTGGAACTGCATAATGTGTTGTTCTTTCCTCCCAATACTATTGCACTGTGTAGTTTATGTGCCCAAGGCCCGACCTTGACCTCTAGTTTTTGCAACCATTCCTCCCAGCCTAGTCCTAACTGCACTCTACATAGGAAAAAGCCTCAAGCTCTTTCTATGAGCCTATGAACCACGTAGATTCACAGTAGTTCAATCTCCCTTTCCTCCTAAAAATGTGCAGTATGTCCTCCTAGTGTCAATCCCCTCAGCTTGCATCACTGTCACCCAGGACTGTGGAATTTTTCCCCTTAATCTAGCCTAAACTTTAGATTACATGGTCTTAGTGATGAAGCCTTACCCCTAGCTTTTTGAACTATGAAATTACGCAGTCACTAATCCATCTCTCCTGATTTGTCACCAACTCCCAACCCAGTTAATCAATCAAAATGCACTATCTTAGACTAGGGGGTTTTCAAACTAATGTTGTCTCGCCATGAGTGAATTTTAGATGAAGGTACTCTCTCACACCATGATAGGATGATGAAGAATGAGATTCATAAGGGAAGCAAGCTAAAATACATCTTTGTAGTTGGACATGCAAGTTTATCAATCGAGGCAAAGCAAAGGGACATCAATTTGCAACCACAACCCAATTCCTGAGATGACTAAAGACTCCTTATCACCAAGCCATGAGGAGGTGGAAGACAAAAGCATACTCAAGAATATATCATAGACACAATAGCAATAGTGGAATGACACTACCACATCATCAAGCAATCCATGTCAGAAGTGTCATGTCATGTCATGTCATGAGTTGTCATAGGCCACATCATCATTGTGAATCATGTATATTCAAAATGTATTGTAAAGTGGAATTCCAAGGGACACACATGGAATATGAAGGGTCATGTAAGTTCCAATGTCATAGGAAGTCAAACAGTCATGAGGGAAGTCAAAGATTCACAAAGAGAGTGAAGCATCACCCCTTGGTTATATATACACCCTCATTATATGAGAAAAGGGCTTTTCATCTTGGGCCCTCCTGCAAGGAACGAGAGAGACAAACCAGTTATTTTGAGGAGCAAGGAGTGGCTCCAACACTCCACTATTGGAGTTGGTGATGTTCATTGTATACACGCATCTTGGAATTTTTACTTAATAGCAGAAGCCTTCAAGGCCAGCACATTCTTCATGCATGGATTATGGATATTTGTAATACTATTCTATGAATGTTTTTAATTCATTTTTGCTTTCATCTGTGCTAAAGTAGTTGAAATATTTCAGTTATTTTGGTACTTATCATATTGATAATGTTTTTTAATTTCTATTATCAATGTCACATCCTCATGGAATATTCCATTGGATATTAGACAAATATTCCTCGTCATATTGGTTTCAATGACCATCACATCTTTGTGGACTATTCCGCTTGATGTTGAATATACCCTTATTATTCATGTGTGTCTCTACTAGGGTGGTACTACTACCTCCCTTTTAAAGGCTCTATTCTTCTCCCCTTTGTAGTGAAAGAAATTTCACACATATATGATCATACACTCACTAGGCACACCCCCTTACTTATCGAAGTTACATGTGCACTCCTCTCTCTTGCTGCAATTAGTGCCAAGTATGGAAACCGGGTCGATATTATAGATGGGTCTCCTACTCCAAACAGTGTGAGGTCTAATTGGGAATTCACATCAGGGAGACCCCTTGGTTGATAGACTTCCAGCACTGCCAACAGAAGGAAAATTACGGGTTAGTTTCATGTCAGCTTGCTTACTTGCCTAAGTAGCATCAAAATTGTCAGCCCATTATGCCCAAGTTGGCTTGTTTGCCAACCCATTATGCACAAATGGTATTTTGGCTTCTCTACATGAATTCAATAGTGAATTTTGAGCTTTAGCATGTCGTATAGTATGTAATTGACACACAATTTTTGGCATCTAAGACAAGTTCCAATTGCATGTAAAAATTTAGTAGTAAATCCACTTTCCATTTTTTTGTCTTCCACTCCTAGGTACTTCCACAACTCAAGGAAACTCTCCCTCAACACCTCCCATAGGTTTTTATCACTATCAACACATGGGGGAATGATCCTCCTTGACCTCCTCATGTGCACCCTCTCCTCTTACCTTAGTAAGACATAAATTTTGTTTCCTGTGGGAGAAGATTTCATGGGTCAATATTGGAATTCAAGGTGTGTAATTTTTGTACTAATCGATGACATTTTGAATTATTTCATCCATCTATCTATACCCACCTAATTGTGGGAGGTTGGTTGGCAGTAACTGAATCCCCTGAATAATTGATTTTTGGGGAAAAGGAAATAGAGGGAAATACTTTCAAATTTGAATTTTGGAAACTTGGAAAATATGTCTCTTTATCAAAGATTATTTCCTAAAAAGACAAAGTTATCCCCCTAGCCCCATCATTGGTTCCCTCTCATGATATCATATGCAATACGAGTTATCTACCCTTCAGTTGGTTGTTTGGAAATTTATCATATATTACACATAGTATATTTATGTCACTTTTAATATATTTGTTCAAGTCTTGAAAAATCACAAAACATTTATGTTCCGACTCATGGTGACATTGAGATGTAATTATATTTACATATTAGGGATAATAAATTGTTACATCCATTTTGGTTTTCACCTTTTGGATTAAGGCTTTCATCATTGAGTGCATATTGGGGAAGTAATATGTTGGAACTCCTTTCTAATGTTGTGATCATTGATATGTGACCCTCATCACATCCTCATCCCTTTATTTCGTAGATATTTGAATATCAACTTAGATATTTTCAACACATATTTCCCATTGCATGGGAGGAAACCCTTTTGGGCATTACTAGAAATCATAGGCATATTATCCACTCCTAACCTTATTGTGGGAGGTGACTTCAATTTTACCATCCATCACTAAAATATTTCAGCTCTAATGAACATAAGAATTCCTTATTGGATTATTTTTTAACATAATGCAACAAAACATCTGAGCATGGAGACTATGATCCTAGAGCCTACCTAGAATAATCACAAAACTAATCAAAATGGTATTTTTTTAGTGCTTGGATAGGTTTTTGATCAAGGAAACATTCGTCATGCAAAGGGGTGAAGATCAAGCTACAACTTTGAAAGAGGTCATGTGCAATCAAAACCTCATTCTTTTGGAGTTAAAAAATCGTGATAAAAAATAATCTTCTTGTTATATTGGCTCACTTATTTGAAATTCTAGAAATTCATCAGGGAAAATTAGATTGCATTATTGGTGGATATTGAGGAGCCAACTTTGAACATTATTCAAAGGAACCTGATACATGCAAAAAAAAATATTTCAAAGGCATTGGGAAAAGGATGATTTTCAACAAGTAGAAGTGGATATCCTATTCATGGAAGGAAAGCTTAATTCTATGTTCAAATCCTATCATGATGAGGGTATTAGAGAGGAAGAATTACATGAATTAGGCTCTTTGAAAAAGGAAAGAAATGCTTAAGGAAATGATAAGGATCCAAATTGTATATGGAGAGAAAATTTAGATAATTAAGGGAGGTAGGTAACAACATTAAGTTTTTTTATTGACATGCTATGGTATGAAAAAAAAAACAATATAGAAAATATATCATGATTTGATATAGGAATGCATAATTTTTTCCACAATCTCTAGAGTAGTTGTGGCATACTATAAAAATAACTACAAGCCACCAAGAGAAAACATTAGAGACATCATGGCTATTGCTTCCATCTTTTATCATTGGTTAGATGAGCCCCAAAAAATGAACTGCATTGTTGAGGCTAGTTGCCACTAAAAATCAATTGTTAAAAAACCTAGAATGATTCCAATCAGACAAGGAGCCTAGGCCGAATGGGTGGCCTATGGATTCTACTGTGGTTTTTTGGATCCAATTGCAAATGATCTACTCAATGTAGTGGATGAATCTCAACATTTAGGTAAAATACACACCCCTCTCAATACCACTTTCATTGATAATATCTAAGAGGATGGCATCCCACTTTTTTTTAACATTATTGCCTCATATCACCATATGCATTACATATACAAAGATCATATTAACAATAATTGCAATGAGGATAAGATCAATACCATATGCCCATATATCACATGATTCAATTTTTATTTTTATTTTTGATTATTTTCATATTCATGAGGCCCAAAAGGGTTGGATCCAATGGTGGAAAAAGAGGAGGATTTTACCTTTTGGAAAGGTTCAATTCCCATGAGGGCTTATCCTAGAGCCACAGGGAACCTTGAGGTAGTATTTGAATGCATGATTGCACCCAAAGAGATTATATTAAATGGTCTGATAATTTGTGTACACATGAGTGGCTCAAATCCCACCCTTGTGTCCTCCTTTTACAATTTAAGCTCCTAGAGAGCAGCGCAATTGACAAAGCCATGTTATGAAGTGTTACATAAACTATGAGATTCAAGGTTCAAATCCCTTCTATTAACTCATTTCTATGGAAGGGGAATACATAGGCACCTAGAGGTTATAGTTGTATCTATTAGAATCAACCTTGTGCCACACAAGTTTGAAATAAGCCTCGTTCTTGATTCCTCTAGTCACAAAAAATTGTCAAATTCATGAAGCCATTAGGGAAACCTAGGAGACTGTACATACCATCAAATAAAATCTTGATTTTCCTTCCTAATCAAAATATACCTTTCAAAATATTTCGCTCAACATATTGACTATACTCAAGACTTATTCTCACACAATTGGGTTTTTTCCCAACTTTCATAAACTAGATCAATTCCTATTACCCATTTATTTCATTTTTTTTCCTCATCAATGGATCTACATCCACCTTTATCATACGTTCTCATGATCTCTAACAAGTTTTTCCACTCTCACCTTTTTTCTTCCTAATGTTCACATTACTTTGTCATTATCTCAAACATCTACAATCAAATGGGAATTTTTTTTTTTGTCAAAATTGTCACTGATATCCACATTACACACAACCTACTTGTGGATTACATCATTTTCTTTTGGAAATGGTATGGTCTAGGGAGGATAATGTTTGGATAGAATATTTATGCTCTTCTCCTCAACCACTGGAATGGAAATTAATTTTCCAAAATCTTCCATGTACTTTTACCACATTCCCCAAACCATCTATAATATTGTTCAAAAATTTCCATTCTTTCTACTCCAATCCTTTGATGCATGCATAAAGTACCTTGGTTTCTATTTGATAGTCAATGGCTACTAGTTCAATGACTGGCCATGGATTTTCAACTAAATCAAAATAAATTATTTTATGGTGTAACATGTGGGTTTCACTTTCCACAAATTGGTTCTAATCAAGACTATCCTAGAGGTTATCCTATTTTATCAGTTACCATTGGAAACCCCTTCAATGTTGATGACTAGTAATATTAGGAAGATGTCTAAATTTCATATGGTTTAGGAATAAAGAGACTAAAATCATACCCTTTGATTTCATAGTAAAAGATATCCATACAAAATCTAAGGGTGGTTCGGGACTAAGGGATCTCATTGTGTTCTCCAAGTCATTGGCTACAAAAGGAGTTTTGGGTTTAATCAAAATAGTTAGATAGAGGAAAAATATCCTTTGTAAGAAATATATAGCATTGCATACCCTCATGGAGTTGTTATGCTTACATTCAAAAAAGTTTAAAAGTGGCTCAATATTTTTGAAATCTTTGCTACGAATTTTCAACATTATTAGAGAACATTTGGCATGGGACCCACACAAATGGGAAAAATGTTTGCATAGGAAGGGATATGGTGGTATACATATTGACATAAAGAATATTCTTGGAAAACATAATATTGCCACTTTAGGGGTAATAGTCCTAGAGTGACCTAATTGGATAGTGTGGTTTTTTCTAGCTTGCATGATATCTCTTGATTGTTCCATTTAAATGCATGTATTATTCTTTTTCTCCTTCAACTACATGATGCTTCTACATCATATCACTCTCAAGTACCTCAAAAATGATGTATCAACTATTTTCAAATTTACACATGAGATAATAAATGCATTATGCCTTCATTGTACATGACCATGCTCTCATGTATAGGTTTGTTATTTAGACATTATGATATAACTTCTAAGGTGGTTTTGAATTTGGTAAATGTTAATTTTATAGCACCATTTACCACTCTTGGTAGATCCGATGCTCTGGTTATGGCTTAGGGCAACCCTTCCTTTCCACACTTGGTCCAAATTCTAAAAAACAGTGTTTTATTTCCCATACGCTACTTTTCCCTGTGTTAAAAGCGCGTACACGCGGGTCAGTATATACCCAACCCGCATATATGTGTTAAAACACTAAAAAATAATAAATCTCCTTAAATTTAGGTGGAATTTACGGATTTTACCAATTACTCACCTACTATAGCCCGTGGCCCAACTATTTCCCAACTGAAAAAAATAATTTGGAGAAGTATAAATAAACCTCTATGGGAAAGCATAAAGGAAGAAGATATAAGATATTGATATTATAGTTGATTGATCCCTGATCGAGTCTGAAGAAATCCCTATGACTCCTGCACTCCCCAAGTTATAGGAAACTTTTGTTTCCACTTTTGATATGTCCTTCATCCCTCTTATGCCATCCTTGTGTGTATCGATGGAGGAGTATTTTTGAGGTTGGTACAGGACGAATCTGGAGAATGGTTCCGCTTAGAGTTGGAGGAAGACTCAGATTGTAGTTTTCCACCTTTCATTTATCTTAAATCAATAAATAAATGTTGTTCTACTCCTGATATTTATCACGTTTATGCATTGATCCATGTTGTGATTTTCTTATAAATCTTATATTAATGCATAATTTCTCATTTTCTTATACCATCTAACACATATATCGTGAACATGATTTCTATTACTACTTCTTTATATGCTTTTCTTGAATAAATTATAGGTTTTAAAGGCATTGGAAGAAGCAAACAGTTTGGACCCTACGGGATCGGCCCCGAACATAGGACCTCTGGGTAATACCACTTCTTCCCAGTTCAATAGTTTAAGAATTTAGATTGTTTGTTTGCACATTTATTATTGTTGTATGCCCTCCAATCTATTGGGGTTTTCAACCCAAGGAACTAGGTTGTTCCCACCCATAATAGAATTGGTGACTCCACTTGGGAAAACATTTTTGTTTTTCCTAGTTTGGGTTGTTTGTTCTTGATCAAGGTTTCTTTTCTTGATTTCTTGTTTTTACAGTGTCATTGACTTATTAGCTTCCCAGGAATCAAGTCTGATCTTCTGGATCAGGCCTTGATTTCTTTTTTTTCTTGATTGATCTTATTATACGCATTTTTCTTGGGATACAATCACATATACACATGTGTTTCCTCAAATTGACTCGTGTATATGCGAGTTTCCTGTGTTTGAAATGTGGCTACATGCCCCTATGTCTTTACACAGTCGTGTATACATCATTTTGAATTGTTTTTCAAAAACAAATTCCCATTTAGGTCTATTTCCTGGAGACTTCTGTTATTTTCTAGTCATCCACTGTCTATAGAACTTTATTCTCTTGCAAGTTTTCAATTTCGAATCTCCTTCTTAGTGAAAAGCCTAGTTGGCCTAGTATTTCTTTTTGAGTAAGGTTTTGGTTTGTGTCTTGGGTTCAAGGCTTTTGTCTGAAGTTCTTGGATGTTTTGGCTTTCCAGAACAAGAAATTGATTTTAGCTTCATTTATAACCCAAATTTCAAATTGCTTTGCTTTGCTTTCCCTTTTGGTTTACTTTGTTGTTTTTCACAATTTTTGAGTGTATCTTTGGCAATCGTGAGAGTCTTTCTTGACATTTTGTTGGTTTGCTGAAGTTTGGTACTGCTATTTAGATCATTTTGTACAATTTTGCAGTCCTTCTCATTTCAAATTTCATTTATTAATGAGTTTTATAACTTGCAATGTTTAAGGAATCTTTGTACTTGTTTCTTGATCTTTGAAATTTAGTAGTTCTTTTTATGACCTAAAAAATTTCTTTGGTTTTGTAAAAGAAAAAGACAAAAACATAGTTGTAGCCTTTCTTTTTCTTTCCAAGCTTTTAGTTTTTGGGTTTCTTTTGTTTTGTTTTTAGAGCAATTGTGATATTTTTCAATATTTTTTGCTTGGTTTTGAGGGAAATTAGTTTTAAAATTTTGCCCTCTTCATTGTCAAGTTTGCTTATTAACCTTAAAAAAAAGCACATTTCCTTATCGTATGAGTATTCTTAGGATCTTGCATCATCATTTAAATTTGCATTAGGTGAGTTTGCATCATGAGCATTCTTAATCTTTTTAGAATATGAGTGTGTGTGGAGTGTTTCTGAAAAGAAAAGAAAAGAATTATTTTCCTTATATAATTTTTTCGTGGAACCAAGTAGAAATCCCTTTTCATCGAAAGAAAATAATTGCATGCATATAGTTAAGTTTCTATTGGTTTATTTTGCATCAAAAACATCATAAGTTTCACTCTTGTTATACCGTTGACTTAAAGAACGTCCCCCTAAAATCAAGCGATTTAATAAAAAGAACTAGAAATTTTTAATTTGTCATTAACAACACCGACAAGTTCTTTAGGGCCTTGGAATAGGTGAGTGGAGAGTTAAATCTCCAAGGCCACTCAAACTATCAAACATAGAAGTTGAATAATGAGTGAAATCCAGTGTCGTTAGGAAGACTAGGAAATCTCTGTGACTATGATTCAAGCACTAGGAAGAGTAAAGACAAGGAAGAGAGATACCTCCTCTCCTACTTGTTGGATCCCGCCTCAAGATTGTTTCGCTCGGCTTTTGATATGAAATGGTGCCCATAGTTTCCATTCCTAGGAATCACATAGGTGGTTGTGAAGAGGAATCCCGTGGCACCTGAAGCAGACGTTGCATCACACTCATCAATACTTCTAGAGGGTACCCTTGCGAAGCTTGGGTGCTTGCACCGGCAAAGGGTTTTGTCTAGAGCTCAGCGTAATTCTTTTTGTTACCGTCGTTGGTAGGCTTGGGCCGTTATTATCCCAGACTATCTTCGAAAGGTCTCCTACTTCACTTTCTTGTATTTTGGCGTCTAGTCCTCATCACCTGGAGTGCAAATACTTGGAAGTCACTTGATTGGTTGCATATTTAGGGAATTTATAGTCTAGTGCTCTCTTCTCTTTGTATTTAGTTGGCTTTAGGTGGATTTTTCTTGTCACTTTTGGACCTTAGATTCTGAGTGACTGACCTCCCACGCCACCGATCTTGAAAGGATGTTGATCTTTCTTTTTGAAAGTTGTGGAGTTGCCTCCTTAAGGGAAAAGGTTTTGATTGTGCATCTCAATTCCTTGGAAATTCATTTTACGTTCCCATAAGGGAAGGATCTGTGAATAAGTTTAGTATGGCCAATATTCCTATGGAGACCAACCAAGGTACCCTTCCAAAAAGGGATCCTTGTGCTTTTCCTTTCTTTGGAAACGTTGGCACCCCCTTGATGTCCACTTCGAATATTCCTAGATTGAATGTTGGACTACCAGTTTAGCTATGGTCCACTATGATTATTCCTGATGTTCTTGAAGCTTCTCAGATGAATGCTTTATTTCAAGGGCATCAAATGGGTGCTAATTTTTCATCTTCTTTAAAAGAGAAATCTAGGATTCCTCTTTCTCCTCCCTCTTGTAATAAGAGATCTAAAAAGAAGGGAAAGAGGAAGACAAAGAAGAAGAATAGTTCTATCCAATCATCATCAACCTCTGCTAGTCATATTGGAGATGAGCTTTCAACCACTGCAAATCATTTTGGGGGCATAAGTCTAATCACTACAAGTCATACTAGCAATTAATCATCATCAACCTCTACTAGTCATGTTAGAGATGAGCTTCCAGTCACTGCAAGTCATGCTAGGGGCATAAGTCTAGTCACTGTGAGTCATACTAGAAATGGGTCACCTTCCTCTTTGAAACATATTTCTATTGACTCACCTACTTCTATGAGTAGGGCTAGGGGGCACAAGTCCTATCTCTCTTGGGAAAGAGTCACTAACCTCTGCAAATCATGTTAGGGACTTTCCACCAACCACTGCTAGTCATGTTGGCAGAATGGATGTTGATCAAAAACCTAAGCGTAGAAGTTTTAAACCTAAGTTCCCTTGTAAGATATGTAAGGGATACCATCTTACTCATTTGTGCCCTGGTATTCCAGTTGTACAAAGGATATGGTCTGAGTCTAAGGGTTCTTCTACTCCTGAATCTGTTATTGTTTCTCAATAGTCTCATCAACCATTGGTTCATGAAGTGGTCGAGCCAGTGCAATATTTGTCTGATTCCACTCCTCTTTCAGGGGTGAAGTGCCTAACAATAGAGTCTTCTTGATTTCTAGTACATATTATTTTAGTCTAGGGGGCATTCCGGTCTCTCTGAATGTACCCCTTCCAAGTTCTAGGAGTGTCTCCCTTGATTGGGATGATCTTGTTGATCCTCATCTTCCTTCTGTTGTAGCTTTCCAAATAAATATTATAGTTAATTCCACAAAATTATATTACTGTATGATGGATGAAGGATCCTCTACAAGTATGATATCCTCCTGGACTTGGAAAGCTTTGGGTTCTCCAAAATTGTTGGCATATGATAATCAGTTGTTAGCCTATGATAGAAGACCAAGTGAATCTATGGGTGTTCTTCCTCAATTGCATATTACGTTAGGTGGGAAGATTGTTTTTATCGATATGATGGTGGTTGATCGCCCTTTAGACTTTAATATTCTACTTGGGTGTGATTTTGTCTATGCTATGAATGTTGTGGCCTCTTCACTCTTTCGAGTGATGTGTTTTCCTCATAACACAAATATTTTCACTATTAATCAGCTTGCATCTAATAATCACCACCCTAATTTTAATTTAATACAGAATACCCCTTGGTATGTTCCAAGTGTTCAAGTAGACTCTACCCCACCACGGGTGAACTATGTGGCATTGAATCCTCAATGTTCAATTACTTTTGAGAAGGATATTTTGAACTATTACTTTCCTTCTTGGGACTTGGTACCAGTAGTTGACTGAGTGATTCCTCCTATGGGGACATGGGACCCCTTAATTCCCTCTTTTGATCCTTGTATTTTTCATGATTTCTTGGATTTTGATTTGCCTTCAAAGGAGGAACTTTTTGAAGCCATGAGTTTTAACTACTAAAGGAGTCCTTGGCCTTAGCCTCATGAGGGGCTTGTCCTAAAGAACCATTATGCATAACTCACGAGGGCACGTGGTTCCCTGTACCATATTGTACATATAAGGTATGCATTTTCAAGTTTTGTATTCTATAACACAAGCTTTTAGCTGAAGTTTATATATGGGATGTATTGATTTCATGTCTAGTGTTCCTATTTATGTCTATAGAACTTGGAAGACTTCTCCTTCGGACATTTTTATGTTTGATCCGCTCTGACAGGTATTGGTTATCGAAATTGGCATACAAGATTACGTTTTTCACCTGCATTATGCATTTATCAGTTTCCTTTCCCATTTTTTACTTAGGATCAACCCCACAAATATATGACGCAAAACATTCTCATTGCTTAGAAGTGTCATGACTTGTGTGGTGGAGCCTACCTTATCATGGGTGCCCTAGATAGTACCTTGTTGTCACTTGGCACCCATGCTAAAAAAAATTCTTAGGCTCGGGAGTCCTCTTTAGTCCTGCCATGAATTTTGCAATGAAGCCTCATTCTCTTACTTCTTCGCTATTTTTCTAGCTTTATACCCTAGAGGCTCCTATGTGCTGCGTTGTACTACTGCATTGCATGTTGACCATTTGTACCTTTTGGTCTTGAGCTGGCTTCACTTGGACTCACGTTTAAGCCACCTTTTGACCATGTCTTCTGTGAAATCAACCTTGAAATCACTTAGCCTCTTCAACCTGACACACCTTTTACCTGTGGAAAGAACATTCCTTTGAGTGCCATTAACTAGTTTCGTCACCTTGCATTGAGCATAGGAATGATCCCCTCCTAGGAACTAGCGCATATGTATTTGGACACTCGTTCTTTCCAATGTACTATAGCATTATTTTATTCTTTTTCAGGCTTCGTGAATATGAAAAAGATAAAAAAATTATATATCCCAAAAAGAGTGAGAACGGGACATTATTTCCATAATTGATAGCAATTAGAGTTAGTTGTGTTTCCCATGAACAAAGAACTCAAAAAATAAGTCTTTCCTCCATTGGGATGGGCTTTAGTTTGAATTATGAAAGTCTTAACCTTGTTATTGAGTCAGTTCTCCTCCAATTGGTTATCTCTTCCAATGAAATGGAGAGTTTTCTTATGCGTCCTACATAACAAACTTATACAAAGCTATCATATGTTGCCATGTAGTCACATTTGAGTCGTGCTTTTGTTCAAAGGAAGTAAACCTGAGTTGGCCTTTCTGCAGTGTCTCTTGACCTATTTTTCAGTCGGCCATCCTTGGTTGTCAAATTCATGTTTGTTATCACATCAGCTATTTTTTCCTTTACCCGTGTTGGTTTGAGAAGGTCTCCATTGACTTCTTGCTTACGAATCTTGCTCTTATCGACTACGAAAAATTGCTCTAAGAGAAGATCTAGAGCTGCACCCTGAACCTATTTTCATTATTGATAGGTTATCTTGTGCTCAACATCGATCAGTATCATGGGTCTTTGACTAAGTGGTTTCCCTTATGTTCGACGTCAGCTTTCATTATCACACATTGGGATTCGTGCAGTACCTTCATTTTCATTTGACCCTATTGGTGGATTCCTTGCCTCTATGTCAGCTTTCATTATAGGTTATTTCAAAGGGTTTCTATCATGCGCTAGTCACATCTTGTGTACGCTGAAAACATGCTTCGGTTGGGTTACTACGTCTTTATTCATCTAATTCCTTCCACATTATTGGTCTATAGGTTACACTTGTGCTGGATTGATGAAGGATGCCTTAATGCCTTCCTTCTAGTGGATATTTTCCCATCAACTTCAACTCATTACTCTGGGAACAAGATCTAGAGTCCATTTGGTAGTACCTTAGGGTCTGTAGTCGTCAGTGGCAAACTCCTTCACTATCGACAATGGGAAAACATCATTGTCTCTTGATTGATAGATTCTTCCAAGTGTTTGAATACAACTTATTTATTCTCACTCATTAGATTGTACTGGGTACCTTGACTCTCATCATCATTAGCGACGAGTGGTCTCACGTTTGTTAATGGTATACATCAATGACTGGTAATCAAATGATTTCTCACATGGTCGACTTCAAATCATTTATTCCCATTGTGAAAAAATATATTGTGCGTTCGATGAAGACCTCGGGTTTTTATCATCATTTCTTGGTTCACTTGTTAGTTTCTCTTGCTTCTGCTAGTTGGCACCATCCACCTTATATGTTGCAGTTCCTTACAACAACATCCTATATGTTGGCACTTGAGTTGAAGTGTAGTACCATTTGTTCCACCATTTGACTTGGTACTTTTTTTTATAAGCTTTATGACTTCAGTGGTTAGCTTCCTACTTCAGCATCATTGATCAGTTCTTTATATGTGATATTGAGACATGTACTTATCTGGATATGATCGAATGATCCACTATGTATCTTCAATTACTTTATACTTGTATGCATATTGGATCCACTTTTGTACTTGACATGCAGACATGCTTTATTATCTCTGAGCATGGGTATGCTCGCCTCAAATAGCAATTCCTTTCTGATCTCTTTCACTGGCTTGGCAGGCTGGATTCTTGTGAAATTCTCTCTAGTCTCAGCATGATTCCTTCCATACAAAATACATTTCGGCCATCATGTACCCCTTTCGACCTCATCTATTAGGGGGCATCTATTATAGAACCATTTACCACTCTTGGTAGATCCGATGCTCTTGTTATGGCCTAGGGAAACCCTTCCTTTCTAGACTTGGCCCAAATTCTAAAAAACAGTGTTTTATTTCCCATGCGCTACTTTTCCCTGTCTTAAAAGCCTGTACACATGGGTTAGTATATACTCAACCCATGTATATGTGTTAAAATACTAAAACATAATAAATATTCTTAAAATCGAGGAGAGCTTATGGTTTTTACTTGTTACTCACCTACTATAGCCCATGGGCCAACTATTTCCCAAGTGAAAAAACTAATTTGGAGAAGTATAAATAAACCTCCATGGGAAGGCCTAAAGGAAGAAAAGATGAGATATTGATATTATAATTGATTGATCCTTGATCGAGTTTGAAGAAATCCCTATACCTCCTAGACTCCCAAAGTTATAGGAAACCTTTGTTTCCTCTTTTGATATGTCCTTCATCCCTCTTATGACATCCTTATGCGTATCGATGGAGGAAGATTGCTGAGGCTTGGATAGGATGGATCCGAAGGATGATTCCGCTTGGAGTTGGAGGGAGACTCAAGTTGTAGTTTCCACCTTTCATTTAACTTACATCAATAAATAAATGTTGTTATGTTCCTAATATTTATCATGTTTATGCATTGATTCATGTTGTTGTTTGCTTATAAATCTTATATTAATGTGTAATTTCTCATTTTCTTGTATAACGTGTCCCCAACCTCATGTAGGTCCTCTTCTGCCTCAGCCTCACCCGTGCCCCTGATATCCTCCTCGCGCTCTCCCAGCAACTTGATCCGGAGGATGAGGTTCCATCTGCATTCAATACACAGTCGTTCTCTCCATCATTAATTCATAACTACGGCAATTGTGCTCCTCATGACCTATTGATTTCCAAAAGTTGCAGAAGAGTTGTTGCGATGTTTGTACAAATTTTGCAGCAAGTGGCAATTATCTGTTTCATGTTTTCCAGCTACTTGATAGATAGAACACCACAACATGAGCTCTGTACTTGGCCCTTCTTGAGCTTCCGACCCTAGAGGAATCGGTCCTCCTCCTGCAACATAATTCGCAAAAACAGGGAAATAATCCTTATCATGCCCCTGACTCTTACATTTCAAACACCAAATTTCTTCATGCAATTCTAACCGAGCCACTATATCCTTCTTCAGAATTTGGAATTCTAGGAAAAGGTTTTGCAACTCCACATGAATCTAATGATCTCCCAAAGCAGCATCTTGATTTGGTGTCTCATGCAATCTCATCGCAATATCCAGGGCCTCCACATGGGTCCCAATCTTTTGTTGTGATGAAGAAACCCTTAGATGAGGCAAGAGCAAGCCCACAAACCATTCGTGGTGCTACCCATCTGTAAGATTTATGTTAGCTTCACGAATCTTTCATTTTAGTCTCTGATCCATCTCCCAAGGTGTCTCGCCAGGCTTCATCATGATCTCCTTGAATCCCACGATCGATTGCACTTCAGACTTGGGTCTATTGAATTCCTTATTAAGCATAGCCTGAATGTCTAGCAATGTGGCTATCAGGTTATCGGTGCAGTATTTGATGTACCACGTTAATGCGCATTCCTGCAAAGCAGTAACCAATGTTACTTTCTTCATTTGATCATCTGTAATGTTCTAGTTTTTCCACATAGCCTTCGTGATGAACTAAAACTGGTCCAGGTCCTCATTTCCCAAGCCCTTGAAAATAGGATACTTCACTGTATTATCCATATTGAACAGTGGTGGAGGTGGTGGCGATATGGACGAAGGTGTATGTGATGGAGGTGAAGATGGAGGTGGTGTGGGTGGATGGGGTATTCGCGGTAACCCTCACCTTATTAACTAGATAGCGCTATGCAGAGAAGCCTATGTTGCTTCTTCGTCGTCACTCAGAGGAGGCTCAATTAATGGGCTATATTCAGGCCCTTCTGCCCTTCTATCCTTGAATAAATTTCCACTTCGCGTAGATCCAAACATCAAGGTAGTTGCATAACCTGCTTTTCACACAAGAGAAATTTAATCGAAGTATTCAAAGATCTTAAATACTTACCTCGTGGTCCCTTGAAGAAGTGTCGCTCTGCTTCACTGTAGCTAACCGATGTATCGACCATGAATTCTATAACAAACCCTCCGAGGACATGATCAAGCCATTGATCGACGACGTGTGTGATCTTATCTTCAGAGGCTATTAATTTTCACACTAACTCTAGGGTCCACACTATTGGACCATCAAGCCTCCACCTTCCCTGGTTGTCTGCCAATTTAGTGATCCACTCGTATAATTCGACTGAGAAGGAATAGAAGAAAATTTTGAGTATCTCTATGTACAGATACCTGTCCAACCATTGTTCTTTCGTCAATCGCGGATTTCTATTTTCTTGCACCATGAATTTGTGGATCTCTCTATCTAACCAATCTTCAATTTCCTTCTTAGTTGGATTCCAGTGATGCGACATCACATATTTCTTTATGCAGATCCCAGTCTTGGCAAAAGAACCATTTTTTGGCTTAGTGGGTCTTGACCCAGGTTCAAAGTTAAGTTTGCCAAACAAATCCCTACACTACTGGCCCTTTATACATCAATCCATAGAGTACGGACTAAAGTATCACCTGAAGCAGTATGGGAGGATTCTGGAACCAAGTTTCTGCACCCAAAGATGATTGTGATGTTGTTTTATTCCCCAAACCTACCTTTGTGTAGATTGATAATCCCTTGAGGCTTATCGATATAACTCCCTCTTACTAGCCTCTAGGCCTTCGCGAAGGCCTATGACTTTCTTTCACAAACCCTAAATAGGAAAATCAACCACTTACACACCTTCGTAATCACTCTTAAGTCTATTATTACCAAAACAGGCTTAAGTGTCTGTTATCTTTAGCATGCATTAAGATATTCTTCTCGTAAATAGATATTATTACTTGCATTCATATCATAATGTAAACAATGTAGAATCATGCATCAATACAGTATTAAATCATAACCCCAATATTCATCATAACATAAATGCATTCATTCATAACATAAGTAAATGGGCAAAACCTAAATATTTCCAGAATAATCTCTTTATTGATGCTTCAGATTTTCTTACAGACTCAAGACTACCTTGCATAATTAGTTTCAGGGGTCTGCACACTCAGTTACAGACTCTATTCTAGGCCTTTGCACACATAGCTACATCGCCTCTCTTCTACTCTATGACTCTTCACTCTTCAACTCTAATGACCCATTACATTCATTCTTCACTCGTGACTGAACTTAGACTTTCTAAAACTTTCCTTTTTATACAATCCCATGGTCGACGGACCATGGGTAGGCCTATACAAGCCAACACAACTTACATAAAATAAGGGAAAATCCCTTTATGACACTTACTATCTATGCACTCAATGACAACAACTTGCGGAGACTTTACACTTTATGGAACAAAAACTTGGGCTTTATGCCCCAAAACTTGGGCTTTTTGGCCCAAAATTGATCACATGGGACCCTGTCCCAACAGTACTTAAGGCTTGACCACATCTAATATAATAGATTTATGGCTTCTGTTTAATTAAATAAATAGAATTATATTTTATTTCTTTCATTTTCCATGATAATTTATCTCAATTCTATCCTATTTCAGAATGATGAATGTTTGTATATATCCATGTAGATGGAACCTTACCAAGCATCTTGTGAATTGATATCCTTGATAATAATTTCAAGTATCTAAATTCACATTTCATGTGTTGTTCATGACTGATACAAGAGCATAAGCATAATTAAATGCAGTCATTGTCATGTTTTTTTAAATCTTTTTCAACATAATTCAAGCATATACATTATAATTTCCACATCATTTTAATGCTTGCATCTAAGTGTTTCCATAAACAAATTACACATTTAAAGTTTATTGACAAACCCTAAAAGTGAGTTCAGTGTCAGCACCATATTTTTGTCAAGATAAGTTAAGAAATACCCATCCTTATTTAATGATCTTGCATGTTTAAATGATAGGGTTTCCCCTCTTGGATAGGAAATTCATTCTCTTAGCTAATATAGTGGGACAATGAAATCAAGGTGACCATGAATGGCTTTCCTAGTAGTTGCCTTAGGTTCTCCCATTAGGGTTAGGACATTTCCTTATAGGAAGGATTTTGAGTGGTAACGCATAGTAATACTTATCCACCAAAGAAATGTTGTTACTCTACCAAATTCATATGTATAGAATAGAGAATTCTAGTAGTATTATGGGTGGAAAAAGAAGGGGGAACATGTTCTATTACAACTAGAGGCATTGAAATAGAACAAGTATATGAATGGTTTGACCTATAGTAGAACTCTACAACAATCATCTTAGGTGATAAGGATGATGGACTCATTTGGATGAGAAAGTTTATTAGTTGGGAATTACACTGTGAAGTTGGGATATATAGGTTACTTCCCTCATAATGATGTTAAAAACCCATAATGGTGGTGGTATGGACTAGGGAAGTTAAAAGATCAACTAGAAAAAATATTCACAAGATCACCCTACATAATTGGGTCATTGCATGGGACAATATTTAGCACAGGGAATGGAATGTAACAATGCACTATGTCTTATGGAAAGAATGCTTAAAGAGTGTTAATCACATATATGTAAACTAGAATTTCAGTAGTGAAGTTTGGAGTGCAACAATATCCATGTGTGGCAGTGCACCTTGGTAAGCAGAAACATTAAAATGAGATTTGAATGGATGGTTTAAACTTAGAGTAATTCTAAAGTAATTGATCACATTTCCCTTGCATTTCATTGGGCTTACATGGATTACACGAAACAATTCAATAGTCAAGGCAAAAACACTCCCTCCAATTCAAATAATGTACTAGGAATATAGTTGTATTGTGCAACACTAGCAAAGGAGACATTTAATATGGTGGTAGGTAATATTCTTTTGGAAGAATTTGGAAATAAGGATTCTTGCACCATGCTAGATGTATTTCTCTTAAAATAAAAATTATGTACATATGATCAATAGGGTTTGTGCCCAACTCATGTTTCAAAATTATATTGTGTTTGGGACAAACTCTTTTGGGTGCAATTGATTTAGAAAACAAATACTAAAAGTACATTTTGTATGGTTGGGTGGAAATTCTCTATTTGACATATCTTTTAATCAAAATACTCACTTGATAACATTAGGCCAATATTGCTTGTAACTTTTTTAAAAATGAAATAAATATACTTGATTGGTAATATTAGGAACACAACTCTATCATGGACAACCTAGTTAAGGAGGTGTGCAAGCTTGTGGCATGTAAGATTCCTTTACAAGAATTATATGAGAATATTTCCAGTGCCACACAATTATGGTTCTAGAACCATGCGAGATGCCTCACTCTTTGAGATATGCATTATGTACATATGGCCAATAGGGTTTAGCCCAACCAATATCTCACTATTCTACTATCTTTGGGACAACAACTTTTAGGATGCAATCAATCACTTTATACTTTATATGACAAAGAAAATTTTATTTATTTTTGTTTTGAATATGTTTCCATCCTAGTGTTGACTTGATGAGCATAGCCTTAATGGGTCAATACTAGATCTAACATTGTTCATAATGAAATAAGTACATTGAGATTTTCCATAGGATTATATCTATATATATCTATATCTTATATATATATATATATATATATATATATATATATATATATATATATATATATATATATATATATATAATATATATATACATAATATGCTCTTACAAGAAGTCTCGGGATCCATTTTTGATCACTGCTTTGGGGTTACCAATGGCCTTTGGCCCTTTGAAGTTACTAGTGGCATCTGTAGGTTTTAACCCCGTACAGAAATTAGCTGCATATGAATTCTAAAACACAAAAAATAAACAATAGCGAGAGCATAACACATAAAACACATATACACAAAGATTTCCCCTGGATCCCAAAATCGGGACTACCAGCTTTATTTTTCATTATGTTCTTGTAAATGTTATAATACATATGTATACATGCCAAAGCATCCAATACCATGAACCGAAAACCATTGCGTCCAATACCATGGACTGAAAACCATCGCGTTCAAAAAACATGTGCAAAAGTCATTCACAAAGCCATAGGTGGGTCTGCCCAACCTAACATAGGGTCCAAAACCAAAATTTTCCGGGGCACTTCCCTAGACCCCATAAAGTGGGGTTACGGGTACACCTCAAACCCCCTGTGACACCCCCCCCCCCCCTACTACACAATCGGTGCAACAAAAGGGCTCCCACCCCCCACCCCCTTCTAACCCCCTGGTTAACTACTTGGCTAGTCGTGAAAGAATATATATAACACAACCCAACAACATCTACCACTTACGGTTGATTTTCCATCCATTTGGAGATTTCATGGAAAATGGGGGATATTACATATAAGGTATTTGTTCATTCTAATCCTTAAAGGTGAGCTAAATTAGTTGAACCATTTTCCCAAGGAATGTTGTTAATCGACGGGGGCTTGTGGAGTTTCCCTCTATCTAGATATTTCAGGGAATAGGGAGGGATCTTGCCAATACATACTTGCAAGGAAACCCTCAAGTATTTATCAACATTATGTAGATGGTACTTAGTGTAAACCCATCAAAATTAATTAAAACCCCTAGTTTTGTAGGGACATCGAGTGAGGCATGCAATGGACGCAATCAATGCTTGGGATTGACCTTGACAAATCCTACAACCTAGCCAACATGTGTGTGTTTGTATGTGTTTGTGTCTGATCTAAAGAAATTAATTTCTCTCAGCCTCTCCCATATTAAGAATTTGGGGTAAGGAAGCTTGTACCTTGCCAATGTTGCATGGATTCCCCCCTCTTCCTCAAATTTTTGGATTGATGAAAACATTAAACCACTAGTGATAGTGGTAATTTGTAACCTTGAATGATTATATGATCATTTTTTTCCAAAGGAAAACATCACAAGTTCCCTTACTCATCCCTGCGATATCTAGATGGAGCATGGATCAATTGTCAACCACAATATTCACTAGTAACCCAATAAGACTTCTTCAAACTTGAACATCAATTATACTAGAACTAGATGTTACATGATGAACTTTTATGTGTAACAATACATTCAAACCTACTGAGCTAATTCACTGGGATAGAACTCAATGATATATCTGTGTTTCCAAGGAAAACCTTGTGTGATATCCTCCCCTTCCTTGGGATATTTAGATAGAGGGTGGCTCAACTATCAACAAAAAGAGTGGCTAGTAACCATGAGGGACTTGTTCATTTTGAACCTATACCTATGGCCTTCTTATTAGCAACATGCCTTGGGAAATGATTCAACTGATTGAGCTAATTCTTGTGTCTATCTATATTTTATGGAAACTTTCTTTAGGAAACACTATATGGTTTTCATTAGATTCTATGAATGACACCTAAGGTAATGTCATTCATAGACATGTAAAGTTAGTCTCAAAGGAACAAGGTTGATTTAACCTTATGATTTTGGATGTTATTACTTCAATATGGTAAGTCAATGTATGTAGATGTATGTGTACTAGCTTTGCACATACACACACGCAAAGAGATTTGATGCAAGCTTGACCTCTTTAGTTGGAGGAAATTTCTAATCCATGTACACAAGTGGTGAGAATTGAAGAAACAAATGCCAAAGAAATTCAAGAATTAAAATATTGATTCCAACATCTATGATAAAAACATAAGAAAAACATCAAATAACATTTAATGGAATTGTTAGGGATGATGGAAAAGCATTTGAGATTGCAAGCATTAATGGAAATTTTATTTTATCTTTTTTTTCCACAGATACAAGTCTATATATGCTACGTGCGGAATAACATATTCCATCAATTACATTGAAATGCATCATGTCACTTGTGAGAATTGAACCTAGGTGGGGAGGATTCCAATCATACCTCCCAATCACCTAGGATAACCCCAATTGATAGAAATTTTATTTTATCTTTGTTTATATAAATAATAAACATTAACATCAATATTCATTACACATTGTAAAAAAAATGTATGTTATATAAATTGAATTAAGTAAATAAATATATTCATTGTGAATCAGATTAATGTATATATATATGCTCCATTCATATTCTAAAATCTCTGCTTCATTGACCTACCTAAGATAAGTTAAGTCCAAGGTGCCTTCTTGTCATATTCCTTATGATTTCTTTCAAATGGTTTTGGAAACATATTAGATAATAGAAAGGGAGGAAGGGGACAAAACACCTACTTGGTAGCATGTTTTAACCCATTGTATTTTCTTTGATTGGCTTCAATTTGTAGTCATTTCCAAGTAAATATCATATATGCAAGAATATGTCCCCCATTGGGTGAAGTTTGCACTTTCAACTCCTAAATAATTTTAGTTAATATCATTAACATATTATTTTTCTATTTTTTAGAGTGTATTAAATCCTTTGATTTTAGAAGGTTGGATTAAAGGTCCACATTTTCACTTTGGTTTAATTATTTTTCATGTAATTTTTCAATGCTAGATCCCTAGGATAAGTAAGGTAGTTATTATCTTGTAAATCAAGATCATGTTAATGGTGGGATTTTGATGTGAGTCTATAGAAATTAGTAATATAGATATGGTTTAAAATTAACAATTATAATGCGGTTAAAATGTTAACATATTTAAAAAAATTCCATAATATTAATGAGATTTTAGTGTATGATTGTAGGAACTAGTATTATGAACATGGTCAACAACCAAACCTTAAGATAGGGTTCAATGTTCATCCCTAGCATTTTATATAAGATAAATTGTTCATTCTAAAATTGGTTGGATTTCATTTAAGCCCCACTGGAACCATTATTCTTTTGTAGACAATATGCACCTTGCTAATATTCATTAGCATTGTTTAAATTTATAGGAAAGTTGATAAGATGGTTAGTTGCATAGTGAATATTAGGATGACACATGTCCTATCAATTATCAGCTTGGTTTCCCCTCACCATTGTGAACTCTATCACATGGTTCCCACCACTCCATATCACTTGACCATGCACATCATTAGGGAACCTCAATTTCCCAAATTTTCATTATTTTTTAAATTTTAAAAACCTTATGTCTTCTACATGACCACCATGAAAACACAAAATCTAACCTTCTTCACTTGATTCATCCAAAATTGGGGATTTTGACCCAATTTCCACTATTTTTCCAAATTTTCCACACAAGCCCAAATTTGTAGTCATAAATTATAAAATTTAAACTTCCCTATGCTCTCAATAACAAAACAATTTAGAGATTTTAATCATCATTACATAATCAATGCATTCAAAACAATTTACACAATTGAGGCATTCAATCAAAACTTTGTAAGAAACCATGTGCATGTTGGGATGGGAAGGAAAAATTTTCTCCAATTTCACGAATTTCACTTTCAGCATTCAAGTGTTGATGCCATTTATTTCTAACTTATGATATGATAAATTAATCATGTATACTTACCTCCCAATCACCTAGGATAACCCCAATTGACAAAAAAATTATTTTATCTTTGTTTATATAAATAATAAACATTGACATCAATATTCATTACACATTGTAACAAAATTTATGTTATATAAATTGAATTATGTAAATAAATATATTAATTGTGAATCTGATTAGTGTATTGATATATGCTCCATTCATATTCTAAAATCTCTGCTTCATTGATCTACCTAAGATAAGTTAAGTCCAGGTTCCTTCTTGTCATATTCCTTATGATTCATTTCAAATGGTTTTGGAAAATTTTCAGATAATAGAAAGGGAGGAAGGGGACACAACACCTACTTGGTAGCATGTTTTAACCCATTGTATTTTCTTTGATTGGCTTCAATTTGTAGTAATTTATAAGTAAATATCATATATGTAAGAACATGCCCTACATTGAGTGAAGTTTGTGATTTCAACTCCTAAATAAATTTAGTTAATATCATTAACATATTATTTTTCTATTTGTTTGAGTGTATAAAATCCTTTTATTTTAGAGGGTTGGATTAAAGGTCCACATTTCACTTTGGTTTAATTATTTTTCATGTAATTTTTCAATGTTAGATCCCTACGATAAGTGAGGTAGTTATTATCTTGTAAATTATTATCATGTTAATGGTAGGATTTTGATCTGAATCTATAGAAATTAGTAATATAGATATGGTTGAAAATTAACAATTATGATGTGGTTAAAATGTTAACATCTTTAAAAAAAATCCATGATATTAATGAGATCTTAGTGTAGGATTGTAGGAACTAGTATTATAAACATGGTCAACAACCAACCCTTAAGATAGGGTTCAATGGTAATCCCTAGCATTCTATAGAAGATAGATTGTTCGTTCTAAAATTCGTTTGATTTCGTTTAAGCTCCATTGGAATCATTATTCTTTTGTGGACAATATGCACCTTTCTAATGCTCATTAGCATTGTTTAAATTCGTAGGAAAGTTGATAAGAGCTGAACCAAAATTATAGTAAGTTGGATAATGAATCTCAGGATGACACATGTCCTATAAATTATCAACTTGATTTCCCCTCACCATTGTGAACTTTATCACATGGTTCCTACCACTCCATATCACTTGACCATGCACGTCATTAGGGAACCTCAACTTCCCAAATTTTCATTATTTTTTAAATTTTAAAAAACTTATGTCTTCTACATGACCACCATGAAAACACCAAATATAACCTTCTTCACTTGATTCATCCAAAATTGGGGATTTTGACCCAATTTCCACCAGTTTTCCAAATTTTCCACACAAACCCAATTTTGTAGTCAGAAATTATAAAATTTGAACTTCCTTGTGCTCTTAATAAGAAAACAATTTAGGGATTTTAATCATCATTCCATAATCAATGCATTTAAAACAATTTACACAGTTGAGGCATTCTATCAAAACTTTGTAAGAAACCTTGTGCATGTTGGGATGGGAAGGAAACATTTTCTCCAATTTCACGAATTTCACCTTCAGCATTCAAGTGTTGATGTCAATTATTTCTAACTTATGATATGATAAATTAATCATGTATACTTACAAGAAATCTCATGAAAAAATCATGTTAAACATACAAATTTATATGTGCATGGCTACTTATTATCATAACAACAATTATACCATTTTGTAACATACTTGACCACCCTTGTGCATGATGGGATGGAAGGGTAACATCTTCTCTAATTTCCCCAATTTAACCTTAAGCATTCATAGTTGTAATACCATTTATTGATGACCTATGATATGATCAAGTATGCTTGTAGAATGACAAATAATCTAATGCAAAATTCATAACTTTCATATTTATATATTCATAACTACTTATTATCATAAAAATAGTTAAGCATATATAACACCATCACAACATAGTATAAACACATATATGCATCATTAACAATGTGAAAACACAAACTATAGAACAATTGTCTTAAATAGTGAACTAGGGCCAAATGGTTGTAGGCATACGATGTTGCCCCCACCTATATGAATTATTTCACTAGGTTTATTTGTAAGAGTGATCCAAGTGGATATTGTTGGCCACCCACCTATTCGACTTGGACCCCACCACTGTTTCTTTCATTTCCCTTAATTGTAGCACAATTTACTATTTTTGGTAGTTTTTCGGGTCCAGAACTTCTCGAGCCATTTTGAGGCCCTAAATGACAATTTTTTTGGAAAACAGACAATCTCAAAACCTGCATCAATTGTTTGTAGTCAAAATTTGTAGTCCCTGGATACACCTTTCTGATGAGGTGTCATATGCGTCAAGCATAGATCATATGCCAAAGTTACAACCTCAGGAAGTTGATGTACCAATTTACCCCAATAGGACCCACAAACTTTTGGCGCTTCACCTCTTAGGGTTAGGTTTTTATATTTTTAGGGTTTTCCATTGTTTCTTAATAATAAATAGGCCTTTAAGCCTCATTGTAACATATTTTAGAAGGCATGTAGCCACCACATCTCTTCTTAGAGATAAGCTATCATCGTCTGAGCTAGTTTATTCCCATTTTGCATGTACACGGTTTTCAGTACTTTTTTACTAATGAATTGAAGTTTTGTTTTCATTGCATCTCTATGTTTTTGTTCATATCTACATTTCATTTCATTCTTGCATAAATTTGGATTAGTGGTATTAAAACAGTACGATCTTTCTTTATTTTTTTGTGCATGTCCCCAATGAGGTCAAGGTATAAGAAGTTGGGACTTGAACTAGTTGAACCCTTGCAACACTATCATCGCTGACACCCACGACTACCCATGGGGGAAGAAAATAAAGATGAGAGAGTAGAGGATCCTATCAAAATTTTGCTTGAAGAAGCCCTCCAGCGTCAAAGGAATGATATGATGGACAACGTTTCCCAGATCCTTCAATGAACACCAACAAGTAATGCATCTTCATCCAACAGTCACTTTTAGAGGCACCACCCCCTTCAAGGTACATGTTAACTTTGACATCCCTATATTTTAAGGTCAAATAGATGCATATGCTATAGATAAATGTTTAAATATGATGGAAGGATATTTTTTCAAGTTCATGATTTTTCCAATAGGGAAAAGATTTCTTTTTCTCTCCTCAAAGATGCCCTCCATGTCGAGGACTGATGGGAAACCTACTGTGATCATAAGGATGAGAGGAAACCCTCACTATTTTTAGTGGTACCCACTTGGAATTCCTTCTGAGATGTCGTCAAGGAACAATATTACCTTGTCGAGAGTTACAAAGATAAGTACATAAAATGGACCACTCTATGGCAAGTAAGGTACCAAGACATGCCAAATTCTACAAATATTTTTCATACCCTTCACACGAAGTTGGGTATCAAGGATTCATAGCAGCATATGGTACTCAAGTATCACAACTATCTACACAAATACATCTAGGAAGAGATGGAGTTCTTGGACATCTCCTCACTTGATGCCACATACCGATATGTTGTCAAGATCTAGTAGAAATTTAAGCAGAAGAAGTAAGACTTTGGATTTGTGAATCTGAAGCAAGGAAGAGACCCCCCCAAATTGCAGAACAAAGGGAAAGTCCAAGGTGGGGTGACCCAGGACAACCTGTCAAAGCTGCAAGCAAATAATAGCACCACGAAGACGAAGAAGGACATCAGGAAGTGGTGTGATTTCCACAAGAGCCCCACTCACAACATAAGTGAGTGTCATTCCAAACAATCACTAGTGGCTGAGTTGAAGGCTTTAGATTCATATGCATGTTCTAACTCTAAGTCAGACCCCAAAAAGGGGAATGACAAAGGGAAGTAAATTATTAATGCAGATCCCAACACCATCATTTCCACCACCAAGGTCCAAAATATTGAGCTCAAATAGCCAAAGGAAGGGAATCATCTCTTCCAATCATAGATGTGGGTGAAGGGATTGTTGTTACAGTTCATATCGACAATAGGAGCCAAAAAAAACTCATCTCAATAGAAGTCGTTAAGTGGTTGGGTCTTCCGACCACAGCACACCTACAACTATACACCATTGAATGCATCCACCAGGGACGAGATCTTCACATCAACGAGTAGAATCACCTTCCTTATAGCATCAACCCCTTCACGTATGAGGTATTTTGCAAAGTTTATCCTCTTGAAGTTTGTGATGTATTATTAGGCCAACCATACTTGTGGAAGCATCATGTTTTGTATGAGTCTAGGATTTGCTTTGTTATTATTACTTTGGGTAATAAATTATATAGGATACTAGAGGTAGCCCTGCCCACTGCCATCTCTTTGATCTCTGTTAAGAAATGCATTAAGATCATCTCCTAGACCAGTGTTATTTCTCATATTGTTCTATGATCTTTCATTTACATTAGCCCAATTCAATTCTTCAATTAGCAATATTTAAAATAACAATTAATATTTCCAATCATAAACATTAATTGAAGATATAACAGTAAATGCAATGAAAAATAACACAATCAACACATAAACAAGAGACACCAAGTTTCGTCAAAGACCAGGGGAAAACCCCATAAGAGGGAAAACCTTTTGAAATTCTTCTTTTATTATATTTTCATAAAAAATTTAGCAGAGAGTATAATTAGCCCAATACAACATCATCCAATGAAATTATCCCAACAATATTCAAAAATATGGTTTTGGCATCAATATAGATCAGAGACAACTTTTCCTATCTGCATTTAGCTGCAGTCAAATGTAAAATTTTAGCCCTACTTTCTAGTTGCTAGGAGGAAGAGGTATGCGTGTAACTGAGAGATTTCATTCACTCCCTAAATCCTGCAATCTTGTGAATACAGTCGAATAATTCCTTTGATGAGCCTGCGACTGTGACCCATAACCCTAGATACATGTGCAAGCTTCAGACGTTATAATCTTGGACCTATGAAAACCTGTTTTGTCAACTTGACCTCAGACCTGTGCAAACCAATAAATGAAGAAGAGAAGAATAAGATGCTTAGTGATGACCAAATGAGCTTGAGTTCACTTGTACTTATAGGCTTCCAAGGGTGATCAATTTCTTGTTATGGTTGACCTATCCAAGTGTGCATATGTGGGCTTTTCTTCATAAATTCACTTTCTCTTATCTGATTTGAGTGCTTCAATAATAAAAATTGTTCCTCTCGAGAAGAGGAATCTAGTACCATGGTTGGAATTTGTCAATGAGCTACCAAAATTAACACTCCCTCTCATCTAGGGAGAAATATCAACTGCATCATGTCATGTGTATCCTATTGTCATATCATGTCCCATCTCTGCTCAACTCTATCTAGTGAAACATTCTCAAATATAAAGAAGAAGAATCGAGGAGAATTAGCTTCAGCCCTCTATAATTTTGAAGAGAACATATCAATCTAAAAATAATATCAGGTAGCACATCTCAACCTAAAACTACATCATGAAGCACATCTCAACCCAGAATATCATGGGGTGGCTAAACATCTACAACCACATATCAAGCAATAGGTGATATAGGGGAGCGCATATCAACCCATCCTATTGCCCACTAATCTCCCAAAAAAATACCTAGAAGATTCATTTGGTATAACACCTACATCATAATGAGCTTGGGTGGTACACCCCCAAGTACACTCTCAACCCGTTGGCCAAACAGGGACTGGTAATCCCAAAAAGTCCAACTTATGGGTATAATTCCAACCAAGGGATACTTTGAAAAGACCAATATAGGGGAGCCAACATCTCCAACCCCCTGGGTGAAAAATAGGGGAGAAACATCTACAACCCTATTTTCAAAATATCCCTCAACCCCAAGAGTCCTCAATCTTAATTCCTCACCCTAGGAGCTCATGTAGGAGGGAAGATTCGTCTCAATGTTCTTGATCAATGATTCCCCTTATTAGGAGTAGTCACATCCATGAGTCCAATCTTCCCTTTCGATAAATCATTGGTGAGAATATCTACAACCTTCTCGTCTTTCAATATGTGATGGAGTCTAACAACTCCTCTCTACACCATCTCTTAAATGAAGTGACATCAAATCTCTATGTGCTTGGACTTATCATGAAATATGGTATTATCTACCAAATGGATCCCACTCTTGTTGTTGAAATATATCATTGTAGTGTCCAGGACCTACTCAAACAACTCTTGAAATAGCTTCCTCAACCAAACTACTTCACAGCTAGCCATGCTAACAGCAATGAACTCTACCTCAGAGGTACTCAATGCTATGGACTTCTTCTTCTGGCCCATCCAATATATCATGGTATATCCAATGCTAAAATAACAACCAAATGTACTTTTCCCATCGATAAAGTTTCCTACCCAGTCAGCATCTATGTATCCATGAAGTCGAACATCTCGAGGAGAATATCTTAGACCAAGTGTAATCATCCCATGCAAATATCTCAACATGTGTTTGGAAGTGATCTAATGTGCATGGAGAGGCTCAGTGATGAATTGACTCAACATATTCACTACATACCATATGTCTGAAAGGCTGTTCACTAGGAACATCAAAACCCCAATCAATTGTATATACTAAAATGGATTCACCAAATTGGGTCTTGTAACTTCTCCACATAGCTTATTGAAGTTCATTTCCATAGTTGTTGGTAAGGACTTGCATTTTTTCATTCCAAATCTCTCCAACAACTTCACAACATATTTTCCTTGTGAAAGAAAAATCTCATTGGGCCTTTTCCACACCTCAAGGCCTATAAAGTAGCACATGAGTCCAAGGTCCTTCATCTCAACTTCAAAGGCTAGCTCCCTCTTACACTCGATCATCAGGGGCTCACTACCTATCAAGAATATATCGTCAACATATAAAACCAAAATCAATGGTATACCTTGGAGTACCTTGAAGTAGAGGTTAGGATCGACATTGCTTCTTATGAATCCCAACTTCACCAAATAACTATCTATGTGGGCATACCATGCTCTGGGGACTTGCTTCAAGCTATACAATGCCTTCTTCAACCTGCAAACATGTGTCCTGTGATCCTCTAATTCAAATCCTTATGGCTTCTCAATGTACACTTCTTCTTGTAGCATCTCATTAAGGAACGTCGTATTTACACCCATCTGATGAAGGGTCCATCCTCAACTTACGGCAATGGAAAATATCAAACAAATGGTTTCACATAGATCCATAGATGCAAATATATCATCATAATATTCTCCCTTTTTATGGGAGAATCCTCGGGCCATGAACCTTGCCTTGTATTTCTCAATGCTATCATCAACTATGTGTTTGATCTTGAATAACCACTTTGAAGTCACCATGGATTTCCCCTTCAATATTAGCACGACATCCAATTGATCATTCTTCATAATTGATTCATATTCTATGGCCATGGCCTCTTTCCAGACTTGTTCTTTCACAACTTCTTCAAAGGTGGGAGGTTTGGCTTGTATCATAGTGCTCATGGTTGCAACATATCCATGGTATTTGCATGGTTTATTCCTTTCTTTAAATGATCTTGGAATGAGAACTCGTCTCTCATCATCTTGTAATGTGTCATGAAGCCAAAGTGGCCTCTTTCTAGTAGGAGGATCTTGTTGAAGAAAGTGTAACTAGGTTTAGTATTTAGAAATGTAATTTTTATCTTTGTACTTGTCAAGAAAAATAAATATTATTTTTGTAAATTATATGAATGAGTTTCTTTCTCATTCCATAGGTCTAGGAAAGTTAAAGAGTCAAATACATGTGTAAAGAGCTCTTATTGAGCATATGAGTCTACCTAGTGACTAGATTACCCCTCTAAGACCAAGCACAATCCTCCAAGATAAGCACAAAGAAGTATTCCTACAAAATGATGAAGAGAATAGTTAGAGATGGACTCAAAATGTATATTAACATCAAGTTGGCTCACATATGAAGACACATCTTCTCGGTGGACATGTAGGCTCAAATACAGGGGAAAACCTCTATATATACTCAGTTAGGATCTATGCAAAATAGAAGAAACAAGATCTCGAATATCTATGAAATTGTGGATGAAGTTCAGGGTACAATATTTTGGATAAGTACAGGGTTACAGTATTTTGAATAAGTACAAAAGTACAGTATTTCGGATGGGTGCAATGGACACAATGTCTCTACAATTTCGAGTGTAATAATGGTGCAATAAATTACAGTCATAAGGAATTAGATCAAGAATATATGTGTCTCAGCCTCCTCACAGTAGCAATGATCACTGTCTCAACATAATTGTGATCCCACAATAAGACACTCTCAGCATACTAGACACAGTCATAATGGAAACCATGGTCTCAGTTATAATCCTAGTGAAGACAAGGTCACGATGTAGATCTCGGTGCATTGATAAAGACATGTTATCAAAGTCATGATGAAGAAAAGGTAGAGACCTCGTTGACATAGTGATAACCTCAATATAAGTGTAGTTATGATCTTGATGAAGGCATAGCTATGATAAAATTGTCATGATCTTAGTGGATCTAAGAGAATCTCTCATTCATATGGAGATCTCGTGAAGACCTCGGTGAAGGTGCAACAATGATCTTGCAACAATAATGAAGATCTCAGTGGTGCAGTAGTAATGGCCTTAGTGATGCATCGATGATTGTGATCTCAGCAGTAACAAAGAAGAATATTGGTGTCTTGGTCTTGGGGTGGTGTATAAGGTCAAGTTTCATGGCCTTGGTATTCATTAATTGGAATCTCTATAAGAATAATTATGTGCAGGTTTTCCTCTCCAAGAGGGAGAGGTTTTGGCCTTCGAAAAATGCCAACATATTGTGCTCTTGTCTCCTTTTTTGGGTAGATATATGATGAAATAAGAAACACGCACTCTAATAATGTCAAAGAGAATATTGTGCTAATAAGAAAATTAAAAATGCCTCACAAATAGTTATCATAAAAGAAGAATCTCATTAACCACATGTGCCCTAGATTCTTCAACAGATCTAAGGGATCCATAGGTTCCATGGGATCATAAAAAAATATATGTCTCAGATTCAGGCACTGATTGACCATCTAAAATATCCATATCATCATTCTTCTTAGGAGGAGGAGGTAAAGGAAGGTCCCTTGCTTTCCCAAGGGTAGCATATTCATCTAACATTACATCCCTACTAATTTCAACCTTCCATTGACCAGTAATATATATTATAAATGCTATAAAATTTTCACAATATCCAACAAACGTACAATTTCTTCTTGTGGCTTCCACCTTGTTTCTTTTGTCCTTTGGAACATGAAAGTATACGGGGTAGCCAAAGATACGAATATGGAAAACATCGGGCTTGACACCTGTGAATACTTCTAAGGTTGTTTCATTTTCCAATGCTTAATGAAGCACCTTGTTTTGAACATATATGGAAACATTGATTGTTTCTCCCCAAAGAAACTTTGGCAAATTTTGATCATGGAGCATGGCACGAGAAACTTCTATAATGGACCTATTCTTTCTTTCTACCACTCCATTTTTATTTTTGAGTATAAGGCACAATTTTCTCTTTCAAGATACCTTCCTTCTTGCAAAAATCAATGAACTCCTTTGATATGTACTCTCCAAAAATTTCATACCTGAATATTTTTATTTTCTTCCATGTTTGATTCTCGACTAAAGCTTTGAAATCCTCAAACATTTCAAAGGCTTCATCCTTGTGCTTCAAATAGTATATACACATATTTCTTAAGAAGTCATCAATGAAGGTTATGTAGTAAATATGACCACCAATAGAATGCATGGGCATCAAACCACATATGTTGGAATGAATGAAATGGAGGATGTCATTTGTCTTGTTCTCGCTAGAGGGGAATGGGCCCCTTGTCTTCTTTCCATTGGCACAACCTAGACATACTCCATTATGTTGGGCTTGAACCTTTAGAATCCCTAAGACCAGTTTTTCCAATTTCAGAAGAATATCATAATGTAGATGGGCCAATCTTCAGTGCCATAGCTCGCTTAGATGATTAGTATCATGGACCAATGGTAGAAGACTTCTACCTGTGACTCTATAAAGTCCTTCAAATATCGATCCCAATGTGAATGCATCTCTCATAGGTGATCCAATAGGCCAAGTAAGAACCTTTCCCTTGATGAAGACAACCCTCATCCCTTTTTCTTCTAAACAAGATAAAGATACCAAATTCCTCTTCAAACCCAACACGTACATTACATCATGGAGTAAAATAGATTCCCCATAATCCAAATGAAATTTGATGGACCCAAAACCTTTAACGGGATGAATGGAGTTATCTCCAAGAATAATTTTCAAATTTGACTCCATCTCTACCAAATTAGAGAGAACTTCCTTATACCTAGAGAAATGATGACTAACCCCACTATCAACCAACCAACTATCCCACGAATCTAGAGGAGAATAATTAGTGATGGGAGAAATAAGAATATATTCAGATTGATTTTCACATTACTTTCATACCTATAGAATCTTGACTTATTTGGGGGACGACGATCTTCTTCATGATCACTTGGAGCATTTCTTCTTCTTCATCCATCTCTTCCATTGTAATCATTCCATCGGTCATAGCTTTTTATTTGATCATTAAACATGTTTATGTTTCTTCTATTGTTATAGCATGGACCATTGTTCTTCTCAAGGAAATATCAAGCATAATGAATCTTATTGTGACAATTTTAGCATTTAATGTGTTATGCTTCTTAACCTGCAAAGTAATGCCGAACAGAGAATATGCGAAGAAAAGATACCCAGAACACAGAATATGCGAAGAAACTATACCCAGAACACAGAATAGCAATGATTTTATTACTCAGAGAGAAATGTTCACAGGCCTCTTCGAGGGGGCAACCTCCAATAGAGCAGAGCTCGAATACAAAACAAGACACGATACTCCTCGCAGGGAGTCTCTATCCTTTATATATGACTCATACATGCAATACCATGGGGAAATACCGTGGGTTTTATTAATACCGTCTATCTAATACTACTTCCCATTTACCCTTTATCTAATACTACCGCCCATTTGCAACTAACTGTGGTCCCGTTATTAATTGCGGGTTAACCACTTACAATTATTAATATGGGCTTTATTGACTCTTGACTATGACGTGATCCCATGACATAAATAAGGGGGTTAGGGTGGGACCCTAACATGCCCTCCCCCTTAAGACTAGCCTTGTCCTCAAGGCTGAAGCTGCGGAAACTGCTGAAGAATAGTGGTTGGTTCCCAAGTTGCATCTTCCGGAGAGGTGTCTTTCCATTGGATGAGGACCTCCTTAATCATGCAACCGTGCAGGTGCTTGTCTCGTGTATCTAGAACCTGTTCCGGTTGAAGCCAGATTGACCCTTCCTCGTCCAATTCAGGTAGACTGGTTTGAACTCAGAAATTGTTCCCAATCACTTTCTTGAGGCACGATACATGGAAAATTGGGTGGATTTTTGCTGTAGGTGGCAAAGCCAACTTGTAAGCCACTTCTCCAATGCGCTGAAGTACTTGGTATGGTCCATAGAATTTTGGAGAGAGCTTTTGACAACCCTTGTCTTTGAGTGATGTTTGCTTATATGGTTGCAGCCTCAAAAAAACCTGATCCCCTTCTTGAAATTGGCGCTCTGAGCGATGTTGGTCAGCCTGTTGCTTCATACGGTTCTGAGCTTGATGAAGATTCTCGCGCAGGTGGGCGAGCATGGTTGCGCGGTGTTGTAGGAGTTGATCCACGGTTTGTACTTTGGAGCACCCCGTGAGATAAGAAGTAGGGGAAGGCGGAAGTTGACCATAGACTGCTTCATAGGGAGTCATTTTGGTGGTGGCATGATAGTTGGTGTTATACCACCATTCCGCCAGAGGTAACCACTGTACCAAAGGTGTTGCTTTTCTGAAGTGAAACACCTAAGGTAGGTTTCCAGACATTTGTTGACTGCTTCGGTTTGACCATCTATTTGCGGATGATATGAAGTACTGAGTTTGAGTTGAGTGCCTTGTATTCTGAAGAGTTCCTGCCAAAAATTACTGGTGAAGATTGGGTCGCGGTCGGACACAATAGAAGTGGGCATGCCAT
>APFE031607622.1:8009-22157 GCA_000404065.3 Pinus taeda
CTAAGGGGTCATAATATAATCAGAGCCAACATAATAATAATAATGTAAGGGCACAATAATAACAATAGTGGGCTTCTATGGGACACAATAATAACAATATGGGGACTACATGGGCACAACAATATAATAAGGGGGATGTACTATAACAATAAGGGGTTACACTAGTAGTATAGGGACCTAACAGAAACCCTCTTCCAAGATAAACACTCTTATCAACATAATTAGGAGGGATGAAGGGTCCTACAAATTATTACTCAAAGTACATATGATTTGTGTAATCATTTTCCCTTGTTCTTTTCAATTAATGGCTTGGATATGGATGGACTAAGAGATTCATGTTGAAACAAAATTCCCCACTTTATGGAACATCATTATCATTGTTTGTCATATTTAACCATACTTGTTGGTGATTTACAATCTCCCCATTTAAAAATATTTATTTTTTTAACACGTATGAGAATAGGTTTTTTGTTGGGTGTGGAGCCTGATTATGTTATTTATTTTGATGTATCATCGCATTGGACCCCAATTCGTAACGGGTCAGCAACACTGGGAATTTGATTGCTACTAAGAGGGCCCGGGGGGGCAATGCCATTTTTTTATGAGCCCCCCTAGCGAGGGTTTAGGGGCAGCGCCCCCAAAGCTAAAAATAGATATAAAATTGCCTTGTAAAATATTGTAATTTCGTAGTCAATCTGAGTCGTTCATTAGGCGGACGATCTGACGGTAGAAATTATGTTTAATTTAGTGTTTTTTGCCCTAGAAGGCAAACCCTCGCTATATATGAGGGAATTGTATTGCGGCTATGAATATGTGTATTCTGAGTGAGAAAGAGAGATGATATTGTGTGATAGTGGAGAGGAAATTACAACGGATTTGTTGTAGGTTGTATCTCTTCATTTTGCTAGATAATATAAAGGAAGGACTAGTTGTTTCTCCATGGATGTAGCCCAAATTGTGTGAACCACGTATATCTGTCTCTTTTTCTATGTGTTTTCTGTGTTTATGTTTCCACAATATTTTATTTGTTCCATTGCTCTGTAATATATAATTTTTTAACAACTGGTATCAAAGCCAAAGGTCTATTTGGCCGATAAAGTCGTAGGAGAGAAGGGTTCCTGGTTCGAGTGGGAGTAATGGCAGAATATGGTAGGTTTAGGATCGAGAAATTTAACGACCAAAACTACCAACTGTGGAAGATGCAGATGGAAGATTATTTGTATCATAAAGACCTATACCTACCATTGAGTGGAAAGAAAAAGAATTCAACAAGTATATCAGACAAAGAAAGGGATATTCTTGACAGAAAGGAACTTGGAACAATACGGTTGTGCCTAGCAGCATCGGTAGCCTTTAATATTTCAAAAGAAACCCCACAGTAGAGGGTTTAATGTTGGCATTGGCCAAACTATATGAAAAAATCTTGGCCTCAAATAAGTTATTTCTTATTAAGCATTTATTTAATATGAAGATGTCAAAATGTGGATATGTTGTTGATCATTTAAATGAATTTTACAGTTACCAGTCAGTTAAGTTCTAGAGGGGTAAATTTTGATGATGAAGTTAGGGATCTGTTATTTCTGTTCTCATGGCCAGAAAGCTGGGATGGTTTAGTTATGGCCATTAGTAACTCTATAAATGGATCTAGTACTTTAAACTTTGATGATGTTGTTGGTGCCATCCTTAGCGAGGAAATGTGATGGAAAAGATCCAGTGAGACATCAAGAAATGCTTTGATTGAAAAGACTAGGGGAAGAAAAATGGAAAGAGGAAAGAGCTCAAGATATCACAGTAAGTCAAGGAAAGGTAGATCCAAGTCCATATCGGGGATAGTGTGCTGGAAATGCAGGAAGAAAGGACACCTGAATAAAGACTGTAATTTTCAGAAGGGAAAAGAAGGAGATGTGCAACAAGAAAACAATCATGAAGCAAATGTGACAGGTGATGTGTTGCAAGATGCTTTGATTCTTTCTTTAGAAAATATTATTGATGCCTAGGTGGTAGATTCAGGGGCCTCATTCCATGCCACACCTGATAGGAAACATTTTCATGATTATGTTCAAGGAGATTTTGGACAGGTTCATTTGGGTGATGATAAACACTATAAAATCATTGGAATGGGTAAAGTTTTCATTAAACAACATAATAGAAATCAATGGCTATTGAAGGAGGTAAGGCATGTTCCAAATTTGAAGAAAAATCTAATTTCAAAAGGGCATTTGGGAGGTGAAGGTTGTGTAACTACTTTTATAGATAAAACTTGGAAGGTCATTGAAGGAACCCTCGTAATAGCAAAAGGAGAAAAGGTTGGTACATTGTATTTATGAAATGGTATTTATAATCATGATAATGTTTTAACCTCTACAGGAGAAAATAGAACATTGTGACATTACAGGCTTGGGCACATGAGTGAGAAGGGGATGCTGATTCTTCACTTAAGAAATTTGTTGTCAGGTTTGAAGCATGTTGATTTGGAATTCTGTGAGAATTTTGTTTATGGAAAATAGAAGAGAGTCAAATTCCTCAGAGTTGGGAAAGAAAAGAAGAGTGAAAAATTAGAGCTTGTGCATACAGATATATGGGGACCTTCTTAGGTATCATATCTCAAAAACTCTCATTATTATGTTACTTTTATTGATGAAGCAACCAGAAAAACTTGGATTTATTGTATTCGAAATATATCTGATGTATTTGATACTTTCAAGAAATAGAAAGCTTTGGTTGAGAATGAGACAGGAAAAAGGTTGAAGTGTCTTAGATCAAACAATGGAATATTGTAGTAAAGAGTTTGATAAGTATTATTCAGAGCATGGAATTCACAAAGAGAAGATAGTTCCAGGAACACCATAAGAAAATGGTGTATCAGAATGGATGAACAAGACAATCATGGAGCGTGCAAGGTGCATGAGATTTCATGCAGGATTTATTTTAAAATTTTGGGCAGATGCTGTAGATATTGTTATTTATCTAATAAACAAAGGTCCTTCAATTTCCTTGGATGGAGGTATTCTAGAGGAGACATGGACAGGTAAAAAGTTAAACTACTCATTTTTAAAGACTTTTGGTTGTGAAGCCTTTGTCCACATCAATAAAGAAAATAAACAAAGCTTGAGGAAAAATCAAAGAAATCTACCTTTATTGGATATGGTGTTAATGATTTTGGTTATTGCTTGTATGATTATGAAAATCACAAAATCATTAGGAGCAGAGGTGTCATATTCAATGAAAAGGTTTTGTATAAGGATCAGAAGCAGGAAAAGAAACAGGAAAAATAAAACAAATAATACACAATGCTTGATGAGATGACAGAAAAAGTAAAGGTGCCTGAAAATCATAATGATCATCAACCAAAACAACAATAACAACCACAACAGCAACAAGGACCTCAAACACCTGAAAGTGGAATTAGAAGATCTACTAGGATAATTAACCCCCTGAATGATACTCTCCTTCATTATATTATGTATTGTTGATTGATTATGGTGAACCATAATGTTATGAAGAAGCAGTGTAGGTAGAAACCAGGAAGAAGTGGGAGCTAGCCATGAAAGAAGAGATGGGCTCCTTGGTACATAAATAGACTTGGGACTTAGTCAGGTTACTCGCAGGTAAAACAACAGTGCAGAATAAATGGGTTTATAGATAGAAGATGGAGGTAGAAAAAGGTATAAATCTAGACTTGTAGTGAAGGGTTTTGCACAGAAGAAAGGTATAGACTTTGATGAAATATTTTCTCCTGTTGTTAAAATGAATTCAATTAGAACTATTTTAAGCGTAGTAGTCGTAGAAGATTTTCATCTTGAGAAGTTAGATGTAAAGACAAACTTTCCTCATGGGGATTTGGAGGAAGATGTCTATATGCAGCAAGCACAAGGATATGAGGTCAAAGGGGAGGAGAAACTAGTGTGCAGGTTGAAGAAGAGCTTGTATGGATTAAAAGAAGATCCAAGGCAGTGGTATCTGAAATATGGCACATTTATATCTGAACAAGGTTATACTAGATGTCACTCTGATCATTGTGATTATCTCAAAAGGAAAAATGATGGAAGCTATATTATATTTTTATTGTATGTAGATGACATGCTTGTTGTAGGGTTTAACATGTAGGAAATAAATGTGCTGAAAGGAATATTGGAAAATTAATTTGCAATGAAGGATTTGGGTGCTGCAAAACAAATCCTTGGTATGAGAAAAACAAGGGACAGGACAAATTGCAAATTAACATTGTCTCAGAGTGAGTACATACAAAAGGTGTTGGAAAGATTTAATATGCAAAACGCAAAACTAGTTACTACACCTTTGGCTAGCCACTTCAAAATAAGTAAGGATATGTGTCCCAAGACTTAGTAAGAGATGGATTATATATCTAAATTTTCATATGCATAAGCAATTGGAATCTTAATGTATGCAATGGTCTGTACAAGGCCTGATATTGAAAATGTAGTGGGAGTTGTAAGAAGGTACTTGAACGATGCAGGAAAAGAACATTGGATGGTAGTGAAGTGGATTCTCAGGTATTTGAGAGGTACCACATATAAAGCATGATAATTTGGTGGTTCAATCAGTTTGGTTTCAAAATTGCAAAATGTTGTTACACTCTCAACGACGGAAGCAGAGTATGTTGCTGCTACATAGGCAAGTAAAGAAATGATTTGGTTATAAAAATTTCTGGATGAATTGGGTAAGAAGCAGGAGTTGGGCAGATTACATCGTGCAAACCAAAGTGTCGTTCAGTGTTGGAATATGGATAGTTGACACTGAAAAAGATACACACTAGCTAGAAACCTGTAGATATGTTAACAAAAGTTGTAACCAAAGAGAAATTGAGATTATTTTCGGTTTCAATTGGTCTTCAAGTATAATGATGAAGATGAGAAACAACCAGGTCCAAAGTGGAGTCATTTTCCAACAAATGAAGCAACGATGGAGTTGTTATAATCAGTCTCCAAGTGGGAGATTGTTGGGTGTGGAGGTTGATTATTTTCTTTATTCTGAGGTATCGCCACATTGGACCCTAGTTCATAATGGGGCAGCAATGCCTCCCGTTTGATTGCTGCCAGGAGGGTCTAGGGGGGGCGACAGTGATTTTTTATGAGCCCCCCTTGGCGAGGGTTCAGGGGCAGTGCCCTCAAAGCTAAAAATAGATGTAAAATTGCCTTGTAAAATATTGTAATTTCATGGTCAATCTGAACCATTCATTAGGCGGATGATCTGACAGTATAAGTTATGTTTAATTTAGAGTTTTTTTCCCTAGAAGGAAAACCCTCACTATATATGAGAGAATTGTATTACGGCTATGAATATGTGTATTCTGAGTGAGAAAGAGAGAGGATATTGTGTGAGAGTGAAGAGGAAATTACAATAGAATTGTTGTAGGTTGTATCTCTTCATTTTGCTGGATAATATAAAGGAAGGACTGGTTGTTTCTCCGTGGATGTAGCCCAAATTGGGTGAACCACATATATTGTGTCTCTCTTTTTTTATGCATTTTCTGAGATTATGTTTCTGCAATATTTTATGTGTTCAATTGCTTTACAATATATAATTTTATAACATTTTTATATTTCAAAAATCTATGTTGTGAGCGTAGTTGTTACATCCTTTCCATAATTCATGAAGGCCAATTCTATTTTATTTTCTTTACTTTATACTCCTAATGGCCTTTTCAAAATTCAAAATTTTCACATCCTTGACATTTATATAGTGTTCTTATATGCGTAAACACAAAAAAAAAAAAACATGGAAAATAAGACAACATTTATAATTTAGCATTTTAGTGATTTGACTCGAGTAGGTTCCCTTCTGTACTTGAATTTCCTTGTTGAGGAGTGGTTGTCTCATTTAGGTATGGGACTAATTAAGCTATTGTCAACATTTCTATACTTGGAAAGGATTAATCAAACGTTCTTGTATTTGTTGGGTTATGTTATCTTCGTTCCATGACAACCCCACGCGTGGAGGAGTGGGATCCCCCCTTGTACGTTGCGTCGGGGAGTCACAGGGGGCTAACAGCCCCCCCGCATGGGGTATAGGGCAGTGCCCAAGGAAATTTTTTTGGACCTATATTAGGTGGCGGACCTACCTATGTTTTTGTGCATGAATTTCGCACATGGTTTTGGGCATGATGTTTTTCTGCCCATGGTATTTTGTAGACCCAGTCAAGGGACCTACAGTTATGTTCTAATCCAAGGTTAATGGATTATTCAACATGTATATATATGTATTGTAACATTGAAAGGGACATAATGAAAAATCAATCTGGTAGTCCCGATTTTGGGATCCAAGGGAAAATCTCTGTGTATATTTGTTTTATGTTTTATGCTCTCACCATTGTTTATTTTTTGTTTTTAGAATTCATATGTAGGTAATTTTTGTACAAGGTTAAAACCTACATTTGCTATCAGAGTTGTTTTGGCTTCAAGGGGATGGCTTTGTTACTAAGGGGTTTTTTGCTTGGGCCTGTGGTGGACCCTGTCCAGTGGGATATCTGTGGGATCAATTCTTGTGGTGAAAGAAGATGGCGAGCAGTGGAAAGATGGAGATCTAAAAATTTAATGGTTAGAGTTTTGAGTTGTGGAAACTCAAGATGGAGGATCTACTGGTGGATAAATATCAATGGACTATGGTAGATCCGGGTGCTAAACCAACAACAATGTCAGCTCAAGACTGGGTGAAGTTGGATCGGAAGGAAAGAACACAATACAATTGTGTGTCTCAGATTCAATATTGTTGAATGTCTTAGGGGAAGATTCAGTGAAGGCTTTGTGGGACAAGTTAGGGACTTTGTACCAATCTGAGTCTCTAGTGACTAAGTTGTTCCTATGGAAAAATTTGTATAACCTGAGGAACTAATTGTGAGTTATCAGTCAGTTGATGCATGCATGCACTCAACCAATGTAATCCAAATAACTGAATATTCCCTCATCAGAAACTCATGCATGTCTATTCTGAGAAAGACCCAGTTGAGCTAATTGTTAGGGATAGTGTACTATCAGTTGCATGTTTTCTCCTATAAAGGAAACTCATGCATGCAGTCAAGGCAAGGTTCCTTGAGGATTGCACAGTTCTGACAGTGTGTTAGAGCAGTGTGTGAGATTAGTGTTACACTGGATGAAGGAGATCATCCCAGAGGTAACTGTGCAAGGAAATAGGAGCTTGGAGGGCAGAGGAGAAGGCTTGTGAGAAGCTTTGATTGCCTATGAGCATCTAGGAGGATTGTACTGAGAGCTGGATAGCTGTGAGAGCTAAGGATTTGTATAATTCTGATGTATTTCCACCTTGTATGATAATACATATAGTGGGGTTTTTAGCTGAGGCTTTCCCCTGAGTATTTTCTATGTTTCATGTGCATTGATTCTTCTTCTTATGGTTATATGTGTTCAGCTCTGATTCAACTTGATCTTTAAGCTTCCACAAGTTTAATAGTAGAAGTAGATTATAGTATTTTGCTTTGGTATATTGCATTATCGAGTTAATCTACAGCCATATTTTCTACATAGATCTTAGAGGTAGATTTGTAGAGAATTTGAAGAATTTCTACGTGGTATCAGAGCTAGCTTATCTATCGAGAAATTTTTACATGGTATTAGAGATAGCTGATCTATAGAGAAATTTCTACATGGTATTAGAGCCTAGTTCATCGGAGTTGTGAACAATATATGGAGAAGAGAATTCAAAGTTTGAAGTTCGAGGTTGCAGGTGCAAATCAAATTCATATCATACTTCAAGGTTGGCCAATGGCATTCTATGGCTTGAGACTCGAGTATGCCTCGAAAGGTAGCTTGAATTACATAGCATGGAAAGATCACATGGATGTTGTATTAGAAGACAATGGCTTGAAGGATTTCATTGATCAAGAAATCCCAAAGTGAGGTTCAACTAATGCACAAGAGTTAGCTGAGTGGAAGAAGTGTGTGGTGAGGGTGAGACGAATCATCCTTTAGGGAGTTCAAGACCATATTGTCTCGAGTCTCCAAGGGAAGGATACTCCCTATTCAATGTGGAAGACATTGAAGGACCTTTACTAGAATAGTAGCGACTAGAGGAAATCGGCGCTCAAGGATAAGCTTCGAAGAATCAAGATGGAGAACAATGATACTATTTCCACATATCTGAACAAGCTCACCACTTGTAGAGATGAGCTTGGTAGTGTGGAAATAACTACTGCCAATGATGATATGGTGAACCTCGCTCTCCTTGGCCTTCCAAAGAGTTGGAATAGCTACCAGGACTCTATGAATGGAAGGGAGAAACTGTCAGATTGGGAACGACTATGGTCTGATTTCATGCAGGAGGAGATCAAGAGGAGCACTAGAGATGGTTCTTCATCCAAGGATGATGATGAAGAAAATCTGGCCTTAACGAGTAAGGCAAGCAAAGGGAAGGGGAAGGATTCCCATTCCAAATCGAATTCTTCTCATGGAGGGAAGAAGGTTGACAAGTCTAAAGAGAGATGCTTTAATTGTCACAAGATGGGTCATTATGCGACTAATTTCCCATCGAAGAAGTCCAAGAAGGGATCCTTTGAAGGATCGGAAGGTGAGGCATTAGACTCTCAATTCAAAATGGACATTACCCTTATCGCATGCATGGTGTCATCGATGATGGGTTGTGTTTGGTATCTTGACTGTGGAGCCTCATTCCACATGACTGGTGATATAAGTTTATTCAGTTCCTTGGAGGAGAAAGACCTCAAGATGCGCATAGAGATGGGTGACAACGAAAGGTTTAGTGTTTTAGGAGTGGGCACGGTTGCTTTTTAGAGGAAGCATGGACCTCCTATCACCTTGACAAATGTGAAGTATGTGCCTAGAATGAAGAAGAACTTAGTATCGGTCACGATGTTGGAGGACAAAGGCTACAATGTTGTCTTTAATAAGGGAAAGGTTTTCCTTAGACACATCACCACGAGACAGGTAAAATAGATCGGTCCACGAGTCAAGAACATGTATGCTTTTGAGGTTCAAGATGCATGAAAATCCTTGAGGAGCAAGGAAAATGTTAGAGACTTGGTGGTTGAGAGGGAGAGTAAATTACCTCTCAACATGTAGTCCTCTGAAAAAGCTCACCACTTGTAGAGATGAGCTTGGTAGTGTGGAAATAACTACTGCCAATGATGATATGGTGAACCTCACTCTCCTTGGCCTTCCAAAGAGCTGGAATAGCTACCAGGACTCTATGAATGGAAGGGAGAAACTGTTATATTGGGAACGACTGTGGTCGGATTTCATGTAGGAGGAGATCAAGAGGAGCACTAGAGATGGTTCTTCATCCAAGGATGATGATGAAGAAAATATGACCTTAGCGAGTAAGGCAAGGAAAGGGAAGGGGAAGGATTCCCATTCCAAATCGAATTATTCTCATGGAGGGAAGAAGGTTGACAAGTCTAAAGTGAGATGCTTTAATTGTCACAAGATGGGTCATTATGCGACTAATTTCCCATCGAATAATTCCAAGAAGGGATCCTTTGAAGGATCGGAAGGTGAGGCATTAGACTCTCAGTTCAAAATGGACTTTACCCTTATCGCATGCATGGTGTCATCGATGATGGGTTGTGTTTGGTATCTTGACAGTGGAGCCTCATTCCACATGACTGGTGATAAAAGTTTATTCAGTGCCTTGGAGGAGAAAGACCTCAAGATGCACATAGAGATGGGTGAAAACGAAAGGTTTAGTGTTTTAGGAGTGGGCACGGTTGCTTTTTAGAGGAAGCATGGACCTCCTATCACCTTGACAAATGTGAAGTATGTGCCTAGACTGAAGAAGAACTTAGTATCGGTCACGATGTTGGAGGACAAAGGCTACGATGTTGTCTTTAATAAGGGAAAGGTTTTCCTTAGACACATCACCACGAGACAGGTAAAATAGATCGGTCCACGAGTTAAGAACATGTATGCTCTTGAGGTTCAAGATGCATGAAAAGCCTTGAGGAGCAAGGAAAATGTTAGAGACTTGGTGGTTGAGAGGGAGATTAAATTACCTCTCAACATGTTGTCTTTAGTAAGGGAAAGGTTTTCCTTAGACACATCACCACGAGACAGGTAAAATAGATCGGTCCACGAGTCAAGAACATGTATGCTCTTGAGGTTCAAGATGCATGAAAATCCTTGAGGAGCAAGGAAAATGTTAGAGACTTGGTGGTTGAGAGGGACAGTAAATTACCTCTCAACATGTAGTCCCAGAAGAAGTCTTAGACAATTGTGGAGGAGCCACAATTGGAGAAGTGGGTAGAAGGATCACATGCAGCCATACCTCCAGGTATGAGGTGATGCAATGTGGAGTGATAGTCCCAAGAAGGCTATTGAGCAAGGTCCATTAAGAGGTTTTATCTCATGGATCGTACCTTGCTACAAGAGCCCAAAGTACATAGTAGCGGGAGGAATCAGTGGGATTGATGCAGTCAAAAATCAAAGTGATAGAGACTAGAGCAGTTAGATACTGAAGAGCGTAGAGAAGGATTGACAACAGTGTAGAAAGGAAGAGTCAATAGAAGCACAAAGTTTTCAATTGACAGAGGCAATAGCAGTCAAAGACTTTGATGATAGATGCATCATACTAATTCAGGTTGGATGTTTTTTTGTTTCTGGAGTTGCTGGAGCAACAACACTAGAGAGAAGTGTTGCATGCATAACATTCCAAAGGTTCATGATCGGGATCAAGTTGAATTTCTGTCTTGGTGAGAGCAAGTGTTGAAAATAGCAACAAGAAATGATAAAAATAGAATCCAATATATTCCAATTTTAATTTGTCTTTGAATTCAAATCGTGAATTAAATTCGAATTTAGTCTCACAAACTGCTTGGAAATAATTAATTAATTCATTATGGATTAATTAGTTGGAGAAATTCAAGTTAGAAGTCTTTCTGAAGTCATGCAACAATTATCCCTTAAATTAAGGATATTATCCCTTAATTAAGGAGATAATATTGAGTTATATTTGAGTTGTAATTAGTTAACTCAGCTTACTAAGTTAAGTTCAGTTAAATTAGTTCCAAACTATTTGAGGAACTAATTGTGAGTTATCAGTCAGTTGATGCATGCATGCACTCAACCAGTCTACTCTAGATAACTGAAGATTCCCTCATCAGAAACTCATGCATGTATATTCTGAGAAAGACCCAGTTGAGCTAAATGTTGAGGAAAATGTACTATCAGTTGCATGTTTTCTCCTATAAAGGAAACTCATGCATGCAGTCAAGGCAAGGTTCCTTGAGGATTGCGCAGTTCTGACAGTGTGTTAGAGCAGTGTGTGAAAGCAATGTTACACTGGGTGAAGGAGATTATCCCAGAGGTAACTATGCAAGGAAATAGGAGCTTGGAGGGCAGAGGAGAAGGCTTGTGAGAAGATTCGATTGCCTGTGAGCATCCAGGAGGATTGTACTGAGAGATGGCTAGCTGTGAGAGCTAAGGCTTCGTATAATTCTAATGTATTTCCACCTTGTATGATAATACAGATAGTGGTTTTTTTAGTTGAGGCTTTCCCTTGAGTATTTTCTGTGTTTCATGTGCATTGATTCTTCTTCTTATGGTTATATGTGTTTAGCTCTAATTCAGCTTGATCTTTAAGCTTCCGCAAGTTTGATAGTAGAAGTAGATTATAGTATTTTTCTTTGGTATATTGCATTATCGAGTTAATCTACAGTTAGATTTTCTACATAGATCTCAGAGGTAGATTTGTAGAGAATTTGCAGAATTTCTACATGGTATCAGAGCTAGCTGATCTATAGAGAAATTGCTATAGTATTGAGCAAGTTTATGTCAATACCAGGGAAGGAGAATTGGACAACAGTGAAGTGGGTTTTCATGTATTTGTGTGGCACTAGTGATTATGGTTTGTGCTATCAAGGAAGACCAGGATTAGACATAGTTTTGGACATCCATGGCTTTGTTGATGTGGACTGGGCTAGAGATATCGATCAGAGAAGATCTACAAGTGGGTATGTGTTTAGCCTATTTGGAGGTGCAATCAGTTGGATGAGTAAGAGACAGTCTGTAGTGTAACTTTCAACTACATAGGCAGAATACATGGCAGCCACTCATGCAAACAAGGAAGCAGTTTGGCTGTAGAGATTGTGTTCAAGTATGGGGTTAGTACAATGAGCTATAAGGATATACTCTGACAAACAAAGTGAAATTTTCTTGGCAAAGAACCCTGCTTATCATTCAAAGACAAAGCACATTGATGTTCAGTATCACTTTGTGAGGGATATGGTTGAGCACAAAAAGGTGTTACTGGTAAAGGTGGAGACTTTGAAGAATACTGCAGATGCATTAACAAAGTCAGTGAGCACTAATAGGTTCTCTTTGTGTAGAGAAACAATGGGCATTGCATGGATGGATCAATGAGTAAGCTCTCCTGTGGAAAGAAAACAACAAGTGGGAGAATGTTGGGTTTGTTATATTCTTTCCATGACTACCCTATATGTGGGCGTGGGGGGGGGGGATTCAGGAGGGGTGGGAGTTCCCATGTAGTTGTGGCAGGCGGTGTGGGGGGTGCTAGCCCCTATATGGGGTCTGGGGTAGTGCCCTGAGAAATTTTTTTTGGACCCTATATTAGGTGGGTGGACCTACCTACGATTTTGTGCATGGATTTTGCACATGGTTTTGGGCGTGATATTTTTCTATCCATGGTATTTGTAAATTTGATTAAGGAAACTACGGTTATGTTCTAATCCAGGGTTAATAGATTGGAGTTTATGGATGCTTCGGCATGTATATATATGTATTATAACATTGAAATAAACATAATGAAAAATCAATCTGGTAGTCCCGGTTTTGGGATCCAGAGAAAAATATCTATGTATATCTTTTTTATGTTTTATGCTCTTGTCATTGTTTATTTTCTGTTTTTAGCATTCGTTTGCAAGTAAAATATGTACGGGGTTAAAACCTACATATTGAAGCCTAGATAACTTTTATTTCTTGATAGAGACTACTTATCTCATCTTTGTTTCTCTAAATTAAGGTCCTTTGTTTCACAAGAAAATCCATGATTGTCGCGATACTGGAGGGTTTTTAATTTAATTTTAACTATGTTGTAATAAGTTCCTCCTATAATTGGTTAATTTTTTCCATTATTTGTTGGGTTTTAATTCTAAAATATTTTTCCATCACTATGTTCCTTTCCAACAGTAGACCAATATGACTAAAGACACACCAATCTGCCTCCCTCCTAATGAACTCACCAACACTATCGTAGAATAAGGAAGCTTTTTTTGACTGAGAAAAATATGTGACCTATAACAAGTTAGATCTCAATCGCCTCTAGACTTGATGCTTTAATCTGATGCTAGTAGCGTATATGAGTAAGATTATATAGTTCCCCAATTTCAATGCCCAATGATTGTCATGCGTGTGAATTCCTCATAGCTCTACCACCAACAGTAATCCCTCTATCTATATGAACTAGTAATCTTTGCAATTTCCATAAGATTGAGACAAAGCCCCTATATGTTGACCAATTGGCTTCATACCGCTTCGCAGTTGAGTGCTTAACAATCTAGAAATACACACAATGGTTTTAAACAAAAGGGAGGTGAAATGCAAATTTTTACCACATACCCTGTGTCTAGAGTTATTGGTTTCACTTTGGACTTAGTGATTGTTACATCCAACTAGTCTACAAAAATAGGAGAATGGACCCCTTCCTTAATCCAAACCAAATGGTTATTTTTTGGAGAAAAAAAATAGTCAACATAGCTCCCTACATCATAGACCATATTTGGCCAAATGCTAAATATTTCCCTTAAAGTTTCAAATGTCAGTCTGTTGCTACATTGCAACATGAAATTGGAAGTTTATCAACCTCCTAAGTGAGAGATATCATGAGAAATCATGGTATCCTTCGTTTCTTCCCTATTATTGCCTGCAAATTTGAGGTATGAGCCAACGATCCAATGGTGGATTAGACATTCCATTAACTCTCCCTATATGCTAAGATCTCAACCAAAAATGTAGTTTCCATTGCTTCATGCACTCCTTCACTTGATGCCTTGGAGTGGTACATCATTTATCTTGAATTGGTGTTTTGCATGGTAGTATTTGGAGAGACATGTCTGAGACATCTCGTCCTCCTATCCATTTTCGTCCTCCTAATTATTTGTGGTCTTGATAAAATTAAACTTAAAATATTTCTATATATAGAGATACA